>KN513030.1:7237-24728 GCA_000787155.1 Scartelaos histophorus | reverse complement strand
TGTTGGCCACCAACAATAGTTTAAAACTGCTAACATTTTTTCTTTTTTCAAAAGTTGGTTATGATTTTTTTTTTACGAGGGAGTTAACTGTAGAAAACTGGGAGTGAATCTCAGTTTCCTTTTTGCTATGTGGAAATAGAAACTCACTGCAGTATCCCTTCACAGCCACTGTAGATCGCACCACACCAACTACAGGTGGACAGTTTATTTGTTGGGTAAAACTCAGTTAAATGGAAACTTCATTATTTTATTTTTTTTTTTATCTTGGACCTCTAGAGTTACATGATCTAAGATTTATCATTTCACATTTAAACATTGTTTTAATCCAGAAGATGAAAATCACTGTCAAATTACCGTGGCACAAAAGGGACACTGCAGGGCTTTATTTTTTATTATTTTGTGTGTATTTTTTGTTAAATCAAAGGCAATTGGATACCTGTGATGTTTAAGCCTTTACAAAAGTAACATTTATCCAAAAACTATACAACCAGTAACTACATACTCTGAAAAGGCATTGCAGCCAATTCAGTTCAAAATAAGATAAAAGCAGGGTTTGTTTAGACTCATCACATGAGATCATTTTGCATGCCCAGTTTGACTGTTAGCAGTGTCTGAGCTGCAGCTGAAATGATTATATTACATTAAGTACATCGTTTTTGCTGCAGCTCTTGTGCATATTTTATTTTAAAACAAACCCTGCTTTCATCAACATAGTTTCCCTATTTACAGTACAGGCCGGGTAGTTTAGTCCTCTGTACTGAGGTAGTCAACCAACCCTTTAAAGACAAGTTCTGAAAAGAACCACGTTCCTGGAATGCCTGACTTATCCATGCCAGGTGGGTACACCTTAAAAACCTGCAAATGTTCTTTCTCATTCAAACATCCAGATCAAACATTTAAGATTAACATGGATATTCCGACAATAATAAAATTGCAAATAGCACAAACATATACATAGCATCAAGCTCCTTCGAGCCACTTCAAACCTAAGAAACTTAAAAGTGCAAATTCATCAATAATTATCTTTTTTAAATGGCATTTTAGGGACAGGGAAGGGGTAGATTGTTAGGGCAGCAAGCCCTGTATCAGCTCTGGACAAAGGCCATGGCCTGTAATAAATCCCAAATCTTTTTTAAGGTGGCAGTTTCAAAAAGGAAAAAAAAAAAACATGGGGAGGGAAATGCTTCTTTGTAAGGCTGGAATATCATTGGACCTTGTGTCATGCTCTTTTGTATTAACATCCATTGCAGCTTACGGTGTAACCCCACTCATCAAGTCAGTATCCACAGGGACAGGTCAGGAGCGTGCCCGGCCTCGCTTCCCTGCTGAAAAAAATAAACCTCAGTCACAACTTTGGTAAAACCAGGAACTAATGTGTGTATATGTGAAAAACTACATTTATCATACTGAGAAAGTCGCCTAGTTACCTCGGGTAGTTCCTGGGCCACCTCGTTGAGAGAATCCCATGCGGCCACGTGTAACAAGAGCACGGCCACGGGTTTGACTGGTGGTTCCTCGAATTCCTCGAGCTCCTCGGCCTCTCCCAGACCCTTGGAAGTCTTCATAACCATAATATGGGTCATCGTAGCCTCCACGGTAGTTATGATAGTCATATCCATAGTAATCATAGTAGTCTTCATAACAATAATAGTCGTGAGGATATGTGTAACCGCCTCGTCCACCTCTCCCTCTGCCTCTGGTGGGTGGAGCCATGTGGGGAGGCATATAGTAGTAGTAATCATCATACCTAAGAAAACATTAAACAAAAATTATGTTACAATGTTTTGCTAAATGGAATTTTCATTTTTTGACAGCTTCATCTTGTCACTTACATTTGTGTTTTGGCGGCTTGTCTCTGGGCTTTACGCTCTTTTCTCTTCTGATCAGGGGGTTTTGCGAAAACAATTTCAATGTGCTCCCCCTCAAGTTCTTTTCCATTCAGATCAGCCAGAGCCTGCGCAAATCAGATATTTAATTCCACTTTCTTAATTAAGCAAAAGTTATTATTTTAGCCACTCTATACCTTCACAGCACCATCTCTTTCTTCAAAGTGGATAAATGCATAATCCTTAAGCTTTTTCACACGTTCCAGTTTACCAAACTGACTGAAGGTCTTTTCAAGTATCTCTTCCGTAACAGTGCTAGCCAAATTTCTAACAAAGAGCACCTTAACCTAAAACAAATGAACAAAACATGAATAATACAATAAGCAATACTTTATTTAATATTGTCGAGAAAATGTCTGTACCTTTGCCATGACTTCAGGATCAGGGTCCTCAATAGGGTCAGCCCATTCTACTGTGACCACATTTCCCCACACCTTAACTTTGCCACTCATAAGTCTCCGGCGCGCTTGTGCAGCCGTCTTATGGTCCTCATACTCCAGGAAACAAAAGCCTCGGTTCTTCTTCTTGTCATCCGGTTGGTGATACAAAATGACATCGTTTAGGCCCTCTATCAATGGAAAAAAATATATTTTACAACGTTTGTCAAAATTGAAGTACAGGCATTCTACGATATACAAATCATCTCCAGTCAGAAGCTTTTATAGAATATGCTTGTGTTCAGTCAGATCTTAGCGGTAACCATTCATAGTAACTGAAGTCACTCTGGTACAGTCAGTCATCAATCTGACACAAGTATTTAAATAAGTGGACCACTAATGTGACATAAGACAGTGATCTGCAAAGTAGATGGACCTACCTGTGACTTTTGCAAATTCTTCAACAATCTGCTCTTTTGTTTTACTCTTAGGAATAGACCCAACAAAAAGCCTGTTATTGGCCACAGAGATACACACTCCAATTTGTTTTCCTGGTCGTATTTCATTATTATTGCACTAGAGGAAAAGATCAAAATTACTTCATTTACATGTACACTAAATTCCAAGTTGTACAAATGTCATTGCACATACCAATTTGACAGCTTGCTGTGCGGCTTCTTTAGTGCAGAAAGTGACAAAAGCATAGCCTCTGTTCAGGCCACTGAAAGGATCCATCATAAGACGCAGGTCCCAGATCGGGCCAGCTTTTTCAAAGAGTGGAACAAGCTCATCCTCAAAAAGGTCTCTGGGGATTTTGCCTACAAAAATCTAGCAAATTAAGAAAATATGAATGTATTAAATTGCAAAGATATAAAACTATAAGGCTTCAAACTCATAGGACTATATCCTATTGATAGATGTGATTTACTCAATCCATGACTTAAAATGCATGTCAGTGTACCAATTCTAAAGAATCAAGTGTGAGAAGTCGCAAGATTCCAAATGATTCAAGTCATATAAATATCATAAATAAATGAACAAAAAACTTGACTGAGATGTGATGTGGTAGTCAATTACAAAATATTTTTGAATGGTTCAAATGTACTTAAAATGACACCTTTTGACAGGAAATTGAAGACTGAAACTGTCATATAGAGATTAGATTATATTATTAAAATACTAATAGCCTTGAAAAATGCACATGCCCATAGTGTTTTATGTTTTACATAGTTTACTCTCTGGAAAGTTATGCAAGCTTGCAGCAAATTTGTAAGGAACACTGTACATTTATTCTTACCTCTGTACCAACAGAGGGCTGTGCCCCAGAGTGAGCACACTCTGGCGGGGGACCTCCATACTTTCGCTGGCCTGTTGTCACATCAAGTGTGTAGCCAGTCCTTTCCAGTAGAGCCTGATAATTGAAAACAGTGATGAGAAGGAAACATTTGTTTTAACTCATTGATGGACCGAGTTCTTACTTTAATTTTTGCTTCATCTGGTCCTTTAATAGTGTCCGACACTTTGGTCCCCTGTTTCTCTCTCTGTCTGTAGGTCTTCATCACGCCACAAAGAAAGGCACTTTTGTTCTAAAATTAGAATATTAAAAAGTGGATTAGAGTTTCCAACAAAAGTTAACAACCAAATGACACCTGGCCCCTGTTTTACCTGAACATGTGAGAGGTCACTGTCCTTAAACTGTAACAATACTTGAAGAGCACCTTCTTCGTTGAATTCTTTCAGAGCCTCAATAGCTCGATCATCAAGATCACTGTGAGACACCAAACCTGACAAAAAATATAATTCATTAAAAACTCAAACATCTGGATAATGAGGTGGATGCAAACAATTTGGCCAAAATAATGCATGAAATTAAAAGTTAAGGGCACAAATTAAAAAGCAGGCATTGGTCATGCAGTACTGTAGCCTACAAGCAGCATGTTTGTCCAAAACGAATCACAACAGATGTCAAAGTGCAACTCGATATGCCAGTGCTCCTCTGTGAGGCTGCGAGTTTCTAATGAACCAGACTCCATTCTGCCCTAAGAGGGGGTCATCACCTGTCCCATGCAGCTACACCTCACAGCTGCCGCCATTGTTTCTTCCTTGGTTCCATCTGGCTCAGTGGGTCAGTCCAAATCATTTTAGGCCTGACAGACAGACTGCAGTTCTGATCAGCAGATACTTTTCCTCAATTATAATATTCTGCTGGCTTCAAGTAGGATAGGAATGTAAAGGGCAGAACAGATAGGCTCAATTACAAACTCCCAGGTAGAGAATCCATGACTCGCCCTGACGCCAGTATTCATAAAGCCAGCACGGCCATATGAAATGCTGCAATTAGGTTAACAGGTGATATGCATCCATATTTTTAAGCCAACATGCATCTGTTTTATATAAAATTTTGGCAAGTCTGCAGTACCCATTTTGGGGAGAAACCACAAAAAGTTGCTTCAAGAACCCAATTCCCCCATTCAAAAAGATAAAAATGACAGTACATGCAAGAAATTGATAAAATGCCTATTTTATATGCAAGCATATTCAATGTGCCTTACCTGCTAGGTAAATTTCATCTAGTTTTTCAGCAACTTTCTGTGGTAAACCAGCTTCTAATAAAGTCTGGAAGTGCTCAGAATGGGTAACTGCAGCAGAGGTGTCCATTGGATCTTCTGGACCATTTCCATTTATATGCTCTGTGGCCATGTCTCCAGAAATCTGTGTGAATGCAATGAGCCAAATTAATCCTGGGTCAAGGGCAAGGCTACAGTAATGATCAGAAAAGTGTAAAGTCTCAGACTTGTTACTGCTTTTACAGTTACATAGCACCCCAAAATGTTTGATAAAGTAGTGCATAAGAAAGTAAATTGCAAAACTTTTAGCCAACAACAGTCTGAAGACTCTTCACTATCTGAACTACGAGCAAAATGCCAGCGCTCTTTATGCAGCACAAGACTAAGACCTAGGTGTGATGACAAGACATTTAAGTGGCATGATGCAGGCCAGGGAAATAAAAAAAAAAACAAATCTTAAATCTTGAACTTATTATACTGACTGTACCACCCAGTCGAATAATGGTAGCGTCCTTAAATCGTACGTTAGAATCCCTCTTCATTGCTGACTACAGCACAGGCTGATAGCCGATACACGTGTTCTTTCAGAATGAACTCAGTTTCCGGTGACTGACCAGTGAACAATAATGCATCGTTTAATGTTCTGTATTAATGCTGAGAGGAGTCAATATGAACGGAAGAGTAGCGCTTCATTATCCAATTTAACCCTGCTAGTAGTTGTATTATTGTTACTATACTGACCAAAAGAACATTCACAGGGCCGTCAGCCTATGCCAGTGTTTGCTAAAAATAATTTTAGGACGTTAGCTTAGTCTTAGAATAAAGACCCGTCAGTGGGAACTTTGCACGGACTAATATATTTTGACTTTTGCTGTGGGCTAGTGCTGTAACGTTTTCGCTTATGTGCTTAATATTACCATTTCGACGTATGGTTAGAAATAGCGGGTGCGGATTGACCTGCACATGTTTAAGCTAACTAGCATAGAAGCTAACTTGCAAGGCTAGGCTACCATAAAAATCATGCTAGGCTACAGTCATAAAATAGCATAAGCTAACCGGGGTTCCTAGATAGGAGAAAATACCATTTCTAACCGTGGCTTATTTAAGAATAACTATTACACCAACCGGGCGAATTAAAACAATATAAACGAACAGCTAGCTTTCAAATGAAATAAATACCTTTTGAGGGATCACTGTTAGCATATAGTGACAATGAGCATCTAAAATCTGCGATCTGTCAAAATAAGCTAGCATGCCAAATTGAGCATACATTCAATGAGGCCATTGTTACCAAGGCGTTTCAAAATTTGAAACACATAATGAGGCGTTTGATTCTCGTAAATTAAGCGAGACTTGTATAGCTAGAGATTTAGCCTGCTGGATGCGTGGTTTTGCCAACGTGCCGCCACATAGGAAGAGTCCATTTTCAAAAAGCCGGTCTGGAGAACTCGTTCCCAGCCACCACCAGTTTCCACATTGTTTGCAACAGCACGGCGCGATTCCGCCTTTAGACATCAACTATCAAGCAGTGAGATGGCTGATTGTAATATTTTGCCCTACCTGCCGCTGGATCACCAACGCGTATGATGCTGATTGTTTTGAAGGGTAGATTAGATACTTAAAATACAGTAAAAGTGTAAAAGTCCCGGCACTGGTCCGGCTTCAGTCATTCACTCTTGATGATGTAAAATGGCTGCCACGTTCACGCCTCGAGTTTTGTCTCGTCGATGGGGTTTCTTGGACGGCCTTGCACGGGCATGCCTTGTATGCATTTACAGTTTTACAGTAAAGCTGCAGAACACAGACAACAGCGCGGCCAGAGCATGGTCCGGTTATGAGAGAAGATAAGAGGGGAAATGGACTAACAGATAGACAAGTATTACGAACTGCTTTTTATGCATTCACACGAACTATTAGCATACAAAGTTTCAGTTTTCAAAGGAACTGACCAGCATAAAAAGGTCATAGACATTATTCTAATGGTCTAATTGCAACATTTACATAGCATGCTTAATTCTTTCTTGTTATCATAATCAAAATATTTTCTGGACATATTTCGGACAAAAATATATATTTGTTAGGAAAAATATGACAACTCAGGGAATTATAAGCAGTGCACTAGTCTGGATGTTTATAGTGACATTGACAAATTAAACAAGAAAAACTTTTTTCTCAATCTGTTCAGTCCTAAAAGTGCCTGCATACAAAGCATCTTCAAGTTAGCATCATGACAACAGCCATTCTGCTACGCCTTTTTGCAATTACTAGACTAGAAAAAGCTCAGTGTTGCCAGCAGAGGGCGTCAAGTACTAATTTGAAGAGTTTGAAAACTTTCAGTTTTACACCTTATAGTGATGTCACAAGCTATGATTAAAGGAACATCGTGTAGGACCTATAATCCTCAGTAGTAGGCTGTTGAAGGTAGGTTAGGTAATTTCCCCACATGGTCTAAAAATCCCTTTAGTGTCTTACACATTTGTTTTATTATTATTAACTTGTGCCATAGTTGAACTTGTACAGCACTTTGGTTGATGGCTTTTTGTGAGTGTGCATTATAAACTAAGACCTTGATCTTACATTACATTAATTATGTTTATTGTTCAACTCAAAATACATAGAAAGCAAATCATAACAGCTTCATCCAAATCAGCATCTCATAACTTAAAAAGTACTTGGCAGTTTGAATTATTGAAAAGTCATAAGATAATGTGATATACAGTAAAGTGGCATAGATGCTGAAAGCTTTTCTCTCAAGGCAGATTTGTCATCAGTGTATCGATTGATTAATCACAATGAGAGCACAGATTTAAAAAAAAAAATGGCTCCTCTGGGCAATATTTTACTTGTTTCCCTCTCAAATCATTTTGAATACCAACACCTTCTTCATCACATCCTCAAATCTACTCTTTAGTCACAGGCATCTTGTCTGGCAACATTCAACTCTACATAGTTCCTATGCTATGTACTATGTCAGAACCATCTCCATCTGGGCTTATAAAATAACATGAGCTGTCCCCTTGGTAGACTCCTTCATAATCTATTCATTGCCATGTTTCAAAAGCACAGTAACACCATCCACTCAGCTATGTTTGATTCTTTCACTGAATTCCTAATATTTTATAGCACTTGTCATTTGAACATCAAAACCTTTGCATTACTGGGAGATGTAGCATCCACAGAGATGCACTGGCATAAACAATGTCCAAAAACTATTTAAAAATGATTATGGAGCGATCTGCTGCACATGTCCCCCAATATTTGCATTGGGAGATTTTTTATAAAGCTTAAGGCACTAGAAAGGACTGAGTGAATATGGATTTATTAATCAATCATAACCACATATCATCAATATTTATTTTAAGGAATGTTGTGAATTATTAATCATATGCACGTCAAAGAAACCAATAATCGTGATGTGTTTATATTTTTAAAGAAACACCATGGAACTTTCTTGAAGTGGCATCTGCATTCCTAGGAAACAGAAATTAAGCCATAGGCCTCCTTCCGAACTTTTATGCCATAGTGTGATGTGATGTGAAATAGTATTGAAAGGAACAAGCAGGTCAAGTAAGAGTCTTTCTGCAGGTTTTTTCACATTTTTCAGTTAATCATATTTTTCCAAAAAAAAAGAAAAGTTACACTTTAGGCCTTTACTGTAAATAATCAAGGTAATGCTTATGCTGTTACCCTTGGAGGAAAAGAAAAAAAAACCTAGGTAAGTAAGTAAGTGCACCATAACCACTGACTGTCCATGTGTGCTGTGACATGACAAATAACCTGAGTTACCAAGTAACAAAAGCTCAAGGATTAGAAATAGTGCATTCATATTCAGGATGGAAGAATAGTGGGGGTATGTTTTGACTTTCTGACCTTAATTTCTATCAGTTTGTGCTTTTAGGAGATTACAGGGATCCAGCAAAGTGGTCAATGAGTCAGCGAGATCATTGATAAGGTAGCTAGGCTTTGCTTTATCCAGGAAGTGCACTCTGTCATATGTTACTATAAAAGTAGGGACGAAGCCAAAGACTTCATTTGCTGTGCTGTCTCCCAACATGGTAATGCATCCTCTACTGTGTCATTTATGTTCTTCTTTAGGGTTGAATTGGACATTTGGATCTTGTTTTATTTCACCAGGTGATTCTGGCAACAATGGGCTCTGTAAAATCCAGAGGGGTATCGGTTCTTTTGCTGACTTTGTTTCTCTACTTAGTTGATGCCTACTCCTATAGTGATGGTAAAGTGAACATTATTGTCTAATTTGAGCTTTAAATGTGCTGTTTGGCTATCTTAATTCTAATCCAGACTTTTCTAGCAGGATGTAAAGAGTGCTCTCTGAAGAGGAATGGTCTTTTCTCAAAGGAGCGTCCAGTCTATCAGTGTATGGGTTGCTGCTTCTCCAGAGCATACCCAACACCTTTAAGGGCAAAGGAGACTATGGCAAACCCCAAGAACATCACATCTGAGGCAGCATGTTGTGTTGCAAAGCACAGTTATGAGGTAATATTTTTGTTATACAATATGTTTACTTTTATATTAAGGGTGAAATCTATAATAGCATGCTTTCATTTATAGAATTATTTTTTGTATTACAGATACAGACAGAGGTGAGGGGCACTCGAGTAAGGAACCATACAGAGTGCTACTGCAGTACTTGCTATTTTCATAAAGTTTAGCACAATACACATGCAAACCTCCTTCTAATGCCTTTTGGATCCATATTTTGCTTATAAGTAAAAAGGTGTTTCTTTTGTCATCGTCAACAAGCTGAGGTAGAACACTTCTTGTATTGAGTTTTTTGTTTTTTTTTTTTATGGGCAGCCTCTGTGTTATTTGTGTGTTTGTATGATTTTCAATGTTTGCATTAGTGATGCGTATTCAGTATAAACCTATCCACACTTATTAATATTGTCATATCTGACTGGAAAGCTTATGCAGTTCTTTTCTTTATTCCATTCAGCTGTATTCATTAAAAAACTAACAATAGCAACACTCATCCTTGTTGACTGTCGCTATATACACCGATCCTATTCACACTCCACAAATGAATTTTACTTGTCCCAGAGACTCATGGATTTCAGGTAAATGATCCCTTCCTGATTTTAGGGATCTTGCACATGGAAGTAAAGATCCATGCTCTATGTCAGAGTCATAGAGATAATGATGGATTGGATAGATTCATGGAAGTATAATATAGATTATATGGATACAATAGATCAATCGATAAATTGTGGCCATAGATTCATGACCAGTCAGGCAGAATAGATCCATGGGCAGACCCCACGATGGAAGGCCAGGGTTACCCTCCCCCCTTACGTGCGCGTGCGTGTGCAGCTCTGGCAGCGTAACATCTGTGCGTACGCGGTCGTGATTGTTGTGAAGATGGCGGAGGGGGAGACTGAGAAGGAATATGATACAAGAATAGCATTTGAGGAGCTTCGAGAGCGCTTCGAGGGTTTGACCACTGCTCTAAAACAGAGTCCAGATTCTCCACTAGAAGCTACGCTGCGTTTCTGCCAGGAGTTCTGCCAGGTTAGCCAACATAAGCGCTCCTCATCCCGTGCAGCTCACAGACCCTCTGGCTTCCTGGCCGAGGATGCGCGTCAACGTCTGCTATAACAATGTAGCTAAGGCGTTAGCAACACAGCTAATTGGCTGGCATTTCAAATTGTAATGGTCTTAAATGCATTTTTTCTGGCTTTTGTAGGGGCTGCACTTCTTTCAAAGCCTTGTATTTTCCAAACCCATGTGTGTGCACCGCGTGTGCTCTAGCGATATTTTTAAGGCTAAAAGCTAAAATCTGATCAATGCTGCTAACTGGTATGCGGGGTGCCTGTGTCCTGTTCATGCAGTTCTAGTTGAAAATGGACAGCAGCGATGTTTGCATTTTCTGTGTGCACTAAACGCATGTTATAACACAGAAATATTTTGCATAGTTAGGAAATACTTTGTAAAGATCATAGCTCCGTGCCTTGACGGGTTTGTTTCTTGGCCACTTTGTTGAAGAAATGAATGATGTTTTCCAGATGCTGGCCCAGGCATTTTACTAATTTGGCAAACCGCAATGGCCTTATAGACTATATTAGCGTTAGCCTGGGCTGTTTGGGAACGTTACATGGGTTTGTAGGCGCTATACGTGTATAGAGTGAAAGTGGTTTCTGACTCCATTACACATTCCTGCCGTTTTTTGTGTGAGTGGCAAGCTCTGTTCATGAAGTGGTGAGTCTTCAATGCGGTTAGCTTTACACATTACAATTTAACAGACAAGTTTAGTTATTATAAGCTAAGGATAGTTCAACGAAGGGCATTCTCGTTGTCTGCAAGCCATGATGATTATCGTGTATAATAGTAAATGACACGCTGGGTTCATTTTGTAACATACTGTACAGGTTCTTGTGGAACATGCTAGCCGTTGGCAAGCAGATGAGGATCCATTGCCTCAGCTACAGGTCTACACTATGGCCATCCTCAACTTTGCTAAGGCTGTCTCCAATCTTTCTCCCGAATGTGAAAACGTACCTCTCCTACTTGAAAAATTAGCACAGTGAGTACATCTTTTCTCATGTTTGTATTTGTTTGTTAAACAATTCTCACACGTGTTATGTCCTCAGGAGTTGTGTGGAGCTGCTGCTCCTGCTGCCCCAGCATGTCCCTGGTGCCTTATGGGTGGAGTTCCAGTCCTCCATCAAAGTTAGTACAGTGGTTATGAGCGCTATGCAGGCATGATTTGATTCTACATAACTAAAAAATTAAAAGTAAAACTAACATAAATGATTTTTCAGATGGCACACAACCTTTTACAAGAAAGTGGGAGCTCGCAACTTAGCCTACTGGCTGTTTTAGCACAGCAAGAAGGTGTTTGGTCCAACACTACTCTCTGCAGCATATTAGCCAATGAAAGTTCACAAACTGAGAAAGGTTTGTTTCTGCTCATATTGGCCCAGTAGTATTTGTTAATTGTAAAATAAATTTTGTGTTTTGTAATTAACATAAAATAACAATGCAAATAAAGCTATTTGTTTTTTCCACATATCAATGCATTGGCCTATAGCTCCTCACAACCTTAATGACAATAATATCAATCACCATTTGAATTCTTTTTTTTGATAATTCCAAATCTAAAATTAAAGATTTCTTGCAACAGATGAATACATTTAATGACAAATAAATGTTTAAAAATAGTGCAGTATAACTAACGATAGTACCTTGCATTCTTCTTGTAGTTCACAAATATCTGGAGTTCGAAGGTCCAAAGCTTCTGACAATGCGTATAAAGCACCTTATCAAAATGGACAGTGTTGACAAAGCTGCTGCTCTGGCGAAGACTTGCTCAGAATATCCTGGATTTGAAGGGAAAGGAACCTTCAAACAGAGCTACCTTCTGTGCATCTGCGTGACAAAAAACCAGGAGCAACTAATGGATGAGGTCAATTTGTGTGCTTGGATAGTAATAAACTGTCAGTAATAACCTCAGTCTTTTTAGCCACTGTGTAAAACAATTTGTTGTTTCTTTCTAATTTCACAGATAGCATCAATAGACTGTAAAGAGGCTCTAGAGATGATCTGCAACTTGGAGTCAGAAGGAGATGAGAATGGAGCTTTGAGCATATGCTCAGCTTTTCTGAAGCGGCAGCTTCTCCAAGGGGATGTTTATTGTGCCTGGTAAAGTATTTTATACATTTGTCTTACAAAATATAAAAAACTAATTTATTTTAATCTGTTATAATCGTGGTTGAGCTCTGGAAGAGAACAGATACCACTACTAAACTCTGGCATTCTTTATACATAATATTAAATACTGTTTTTTATTATTTTCTACAGGGAACTTACACTTTTATGGAGTAAACTACTAATTCGTCGTGAATCTTCTGCTGACGGATTTCTCAGTCGCTGTAAAGAAATGGCTCTTCTATGTAGAAGTGTCTGTCACATTCTGTTTCTTATCAAAGTCATCCAAAGTGAAGTAAGTTAGACATTTAATTTATATAGGGCTATGTGACTGTGGATAAAACATGGAATTCATAGTATATTTGATTACAGATTGGAGAGGTGGGACTGCCAGTGTGCGTGGAAATGTGCATTCAAGCCCTGAAAATGTCATCTAGCGACCACAAAGAGAGCAAATCTACCATCTGCAAAACCATATCATGCCTTTTGCCCAACGATCTGGAGGTTAAACGCGCATGCCAGCTCACAGAGTTCCTGATCCATCCTACAGTGGACACATATTATGCTGTGGAGACGTCATACAATGAGCCAGATAAAAAACCTGAGGAGGATGAAGGTCATCCAATGCCCAATTCTTTACGCTGTGAGTTACTGTTGGCCTTGAAGACTCAGTGGCCTTTTGATCCAGAATTCTGGGACTGGAAAACATTAAAACACAACTGTTTAGTGCTAATGGGTGACGAGGCAGCTATCGTATCGTCTATTGATACGCTGAATGATACTGATGAACAGGAAGTGGAAGGTGGGCCGGGAAAGCACCCAGAATACAAAGACCTGGAGGATTTTATGCTAACTACTACTAATGAACTAAATGAAATAGCTGACGAAAAAGAGAAAAATAGAGAGGCTAAAAAACTCAGAGAACAAGGTTTTGTGTCAGCTCGTTTTAGAAACTGGCGGGCCTACATGCAGTATTGTGTTCTGTGCGATAAGGAATTCTTGGGACACAGAATAGTCCGTCATGCTCAAAAGCATTTTAAAGATGGCATGTTTTTATGTCCCATTTGCGCTACTAGTTATGAAAGTAAAGAAGTGTTGGAGCCACATGTAGCATCACATGTAAAGCAGTCCTGCAAAGAGAGACTTGCAGCAATGAAAGCCTCAAGAAAGTCTGCCAATCCTCATCAGCCACCTTTACAAAATACCACTAATAACTTAATCAAATCTGAGCTGGATAGTCAGTTGGAAAACAAAGCTGTTAATTTAGAACAAGCTCCTGCTGACCCTAGCCAAGACTGTTTCTGCCCTGTTACAAATTGTGCCAAAGCATTTAAATTTTTCCGAAACCTCATGGCTCATGTTCGTTCTCACAAAGATGATGAAGAAGCCATGCGCTTTTTAGAGATACAAAAACAGAAAGTAGTGTGCCAGTATTGCAGACGACAATTTGTCAATGTCCAGCATTTAAATGATCACTTGCAGATACACTGTGGCACCAGACCGTACATCTGCATACAGTTAGATTGCAAGGCCACTTTTAATTCAAATTCTGAACTCCTAATGCATCGAAAAGTCCATCCTGAATTCAAAGCAAAGTGCATGTTCCCCAACTGTGGGCAAATCTTTAGCGAAGCTTATCTTTTGTACGACCATGAAGCACAGCATTATCTAACTTATACATGCTCTACAGACAATTGTGGAAGAATTTTCTATTCACAGGAACAGTTCTTGTCCCACCAGCAGGTGCACAATCCATATGCTCCAGCAAATGCTACAACTGAAAACTCCTCAAAGACTCAACAGTCAAATAGCTGCATACAGAAAAAAGAAGATACACTATTGGCCAGCAGTTACCCAGAAAATAGAAACTCAAACACCCCTACAGATCAGACTCAAACCAGCACAACTCCTTGCACTACACCCGACATTGTAAAAGAGCCAGTTAAAGTAAAGCATTCTATTGAAAACATGCTAAATCGTATGGCAGAGACTGAAGGCAACGAACCAGATAAGTGTAATACTCCTCTTACAAATCCCACTCCAGTCTCAACTGAACTAAGCTCTGCACCTGAGATTCAACAGGCTGATTACAGAGATGTAGAAGGGGAGAAGTTACCACCGCCATATCCTGCGGCAGTAAATACCATGGACGTCCAACAAGGGGACAAGGGGACAAGCAATGAATTCCCTAAAACAATCCCCCAAACTATTGCTCTAGATAAAATCAAAACGGAAATTCCATATTCCCTCCAAGGTTATATTCCCAGTACCAATCAAAGTAACAGTGATGAAAACTTGTACAGTTGTCCATTTACTGACTGTGGGCGGTCATACAGTACAAATAAAAGTCTTTCTCGACATGTCAAGAAACAGCACCCAGAAATATTTGAGAACTGGAAATTAGCTAAGAAATATAACAAAGTAGCTAAAATAGCATCTAAAAAGGCACCGGCCCCATCACTTTCACCAAATCATAGTCCATTGGGAAAAAGGTCAGGTACACAGTCAGGATTACAGTGCACCAAACCCGAAATACAACATGGAGATTATAATCCAGGCTGCTCCTCCTCATTTAACCAGTGTTATTCAAATTCCATGGAGCCAGTGCCTATCACTCCAATGGTAAACCCATCTTTATACCCATCCTGGGGTAGCCACTCCGGAATACAGCAAAACATGTCCCAGCCTTGGTCTTCACCTCCTATGAATAACTGCTACTCAGACCCTATAAACCTGAGTGACTATCCCACCCGCAGCTATTCTCATTGGCAGCAAGACCTTTATCCAGCAACAACACCGGAAAAGGATTCAGCTGCATCAGTGCAAGACAGCACTGTATCACATAGCCCGTGTGATTCCAGTTTAATGTCACAGTATTTGTCCAGTTCTTTAATGCTAGACAATGGGGGACAAATACACAATGGAGCACATCAGTATGGGCTTGTGTGCCCTGAAAGCAGTGTTTGTGGAACAAGTGGAGATGTTGGGAAAAGCAGCACAGAGATGAATGAGAACAGTATTTCAACAGTTGACACCCTAAATGATGGAAGTTATCAGACTTCACACACTCCAAACTCTTGTCTTACTCAGAGCTCCTCTGGTGATGTGCCTATAAAACCCACAAGTCCAAATGCAGACAAAACTGTACAAGCAGATGACGTGGAGAAAACAGAGGAGTCTTCACATCCTCTATGTGAAAATTCTGTGGATGGAATGAGTCCAAACAGCAGCAACCACACAGATGATGACTGCCCCGACGATGACTGTGACACTTCAGATGAAAACAACAAAGGCCCAGATGGCCAAGAAAAATCCAGTAAACGAACCAAGTGGCCAGCCATCTTTAAAGATGGAAAAGTCATATGTAAGAGATGTTTTAGAGAGTTCACAAGCACCAAGTCTCTTGGCTGTCACCTATCTAAACATTCTGAGTGCAGGCCCTTAGATGAGATAGACCTAACAGCAGACCTTCCAACATCTTTTCTGGATTTCCTCAATGATCCTCTGGTCCCTGACACAAACGGAGTGGTGTGTAGTATGTCAAATGGGAGTTTCTCACAGGAGTCATGTAACTTTGCCACTTTGTCTCCTATGACACTAAAACAAGAACCGCTCAACACTTACAGCACCGAATATTCTCCTAGAAACCAAGAAAACTTAATTGAACTTTCAAATTCCTTCAATAAAACTGAGTCTGTGCAACAGAAAATAGGAAATAATTTTAACTTTGAACAAACAATACTTGGAGATCCAACCTCTTACACCAGAAAAACTCAGGGCAAGTCACTAGAGAAGAGGTTGAAACCATTTAAATGTGACCAGGATGAGTGTGAATATGCATTTATGACAAAGGAGGCTTTGTTTAAGCATTTATCTAAAATGCATGATTATACTCATGAGATGATTGAAGAATTAAAAAGAACACCTTCCAAATTGTCCCCATATCCATGTCAAATCTGCAACAAAACCTTTACCCGAACAACTGGTTTGAGAATTCATTATGAAAAAGTGCATCGGCTATCTCGAGAAGAAATGCAGAGGCTAAAGATCAGTGCACGAAACAGAAGGGCATTCAAGCTTAACAAGAACGATGATGCTATTAGCTGTGCTGCTCCAAATATCAGTACCAGTCAAAAGATAGCACCCAACAATGCTGTAATGGCAGTCAAACCAGAGCTGTTGGACATTGCTATTGCACCTGTAGCAGATGAAGAAACTGTTGCAGATACATTTACTGCACAAAGAGATGGGAGGAAAGTAGCACATGAGGTGTCAACTGTTACTCAACTACCATCACCTCCAAGTTATTTCAGTGATTTGACTGTTCCAATTCTTCCTCTTGATGAGCCTGAAACAGCAGTTATAACAAGTCCTGATAAAGAATCCACAGCGAATACAATAAAGAGTCCAGGTGGAACAAAAGAAAAGAGGCAATCAGACTGGTCACTTTACAACGTAAAGGAGAACATTACCAGTGCTGGGTATAGCTCTCCTGAGAAACCAAGCAGCTCCAAAAACGCACAGAACAATTGTGAAACACCTAAAAAGGATAACACGCAGAAGAAATTAGGACCTAAAATGTATGAACTTGATGCGTATAGCCCATACAGACCATATCGCTGTGTTCATGAGGGATGCACTGCTGCATTTACTATCCAGCAAAATTTAATACTCCACTACAGGGCTATGCATCAGGAGTCTTTGAACTTGTGTAACAGTGAAGCTGAAGGGGAGGCTGGCAATTATGCAGACAGTATTGAGAAGGAGACTGAAGTAAGGTGCCAAGTTAAGAACTGTTCCAGAGTTTTTGAAGGAATAACAACATTGGTGCAGCATTATCTTTTACTTCACAAGTTTAGCCGTGATAAAGCCACATCCATGATGTCAAGCATGAATATTGGAACATTCAACTGTGACCGTCCTGAGTGTGCTCTTCCTTTTGATTCAGTGGAAGGATATATAGAGCACATCAAGAATTTTCACAAAGAAATTGCAA
>KN513029.1:45233-63170 GCA_000787155.1 Scartelaos histophorus | reverse complement strand
CCTCCCCTCTTTTCCTGCCTCTCACACACATATACACTACGGCCGGTCTGAATAGGCTGGCCCCACCTCGCCTGCACTAAATATGGAACACAATTGAAATCGAGAAATCCTGTCAGCAGATAGGGTATAATAATATTGACCTATGCTTCATTAGGGGGGCTTTTATACCGGCGTGCGCATATCAGAGCCGGGGGTAGACTCATTAAAACTTCAATCTCACATTAAGACAATAAGGCAATAAATGTAGTGGAGATACAGTGCAGATATTCAGGCAAGTATTGTAGAAAGTACTTTAGAAGTGTCAGTAAGGCTTGGATACTGTATATGATTTCAGTAATGGATCTAAGCTATGTTCACGTTTAAGGATTTGATGATGTCATGATGTGACTCTACCGGAGATTTACTGGTTTTGTAAGAAATATTACGTAACTGCTTTCAAAAACAATATGTTATTTAAGCAGGCATTGGCTCCACAAACTTGCCGTGTTAATGTTTTGGCTTGAAGTCCCTTTTAAGTGACGACAATCACTTCTTTGGGGCTGAATAATGGCACCGCTTTCTGAAGCTATTGTGAACAAAATGATCATAGTTAATCAATTTATCCTGATAGAAAAGACTCTGAATTTGTTTCATGTGGATAAGCCCAGTGATTACAGGGATATGAACCATTAAACAGCACAACAAAACTACAATCTCTCCATTTAATACTATAGGAATTCAAGAATGCTGTGATGATGCAGCTTTTAAATGGGATTTAAGACGGTCATTTCAAGTATTTATATGTGTATGGTTCCCAAATTGTGGTCTGAAGCCCCCTAGAGAGCCTTGGCAGTACTGCAGTGGGGCCCCAAGAAGTCTGCACACTAAGCACTTTTTTCCCCTGACAGAAAATATATATTCTCAATCTGAACACACCATTTATCACCTTATTAATGGCATACACATATTAACAATATTGGGAGGAGTAGCTTTCATGTTTTTAAAGATTTAATGTAAAGGGTCACATAGGATTTTTTTTTCAGAGCTGGAAATCATTTTTAGTGTTTTTGCAATTTTATTTTAACATATATTTCTATGTGAGAATGAAAATCAGCATGGCAGTGTGCTTATGTTTGTCTCTCATGAAGGGCCTTTATACTAAAGTGAATAATACAAGCTGATGTGCCCCTGCTGAGAGATAGGCTCCCTGTGACAGACACAAACTGCCTGCCTTGTGATGGACTTCTACAACCACTCACTAATGAGAGGTATTTCCATTGAAATTATAACAGGCCTAATTAAGTTCTAATTAAGCCTTGAGTATCCATACATTTATCATAATGATCATATAGAGCCACCTAGAACATACCATAAGCGAAACATGCCCTCTCCCAGAAATAAATAAATAATAAAACTGACAGTGGAAGGCTTGAGAAAGTACAGCCCGCAGCTGATTGGCCCACGCTTGTGCCGACGCCGATGACGTAGGGCGCCGAAGCACGTGGGCATGGGTATCCAGCGCTCACATAAACAAAGCCACATTGGCCACTCTGGCTTAGTACCGCTCGTACCGCTGTCAGTGAGCGCGGACCCTGCGCAGACCGGGCCATTGTGACTACACTCTCCACGCGGGATTCTTGGACATTTTACCGTTTTGTGAATTCACCCCGATTTCTAAACGCATGGATTGAAACAGATTCGCCTCATGTGAAAAGGTAAGACGCCTTTCTCTGTCCCGTTACGCGCCTACTTTGTTTGAGAATTGTTATTCTATTGTTTTGAGACCTTTCTCCATGATTTCATACTCTCTATTAATATGCTGCTTTTAGATGATATTGGGCATTGTTTTTTTGGATAGAGTTTCGTGCATAATTGGAGATTGCGCATGAATGTGGCCAACTTATGCAAGCGCTGTCAAGTGCAACTTCGGCTGCAGGTGCAAAGTGAAGATTTGCAAGAAGATTTCCATTTAGAATGAAATAACGTCCTTCTAAGTTTTGCTTCATATTTAAATGTAAAATATAAATGTAAGTTGCGTAAAAGAGGAATAAGTGAGCTATGCATGGTTTTTACACAGCTGTCAGTGTGTGTGGTTACAACAGAAGGTCTTTTGAAAGATGTATTCTTTTTCATAATCTCATGAGAACTGACATAGTTTTGTGTGTGGTTTTATTAGGAGAGACCAGAACACTGCCGCTTTGTTGACTCCTGACACCCACTCCACTCTTCAGCCCGTGCACTTGCCACCGCCACACTGTGACCCGGGGTAACGCGAGGCCAAAATAAAGACTATAAAACCCGTGAGGAGTTCCCGGTTGTTGTGCTTTCAAACGGGTGAGCATTCCCCGGCAGTGCGCATAGACCGTGGTGCGTCGTGCCGTGCAGCCATGCCCTGCGTCCAGGCTCAGTATGGATCATCACCTCAAGGCGCCAGTCCTGCATCCCAGAGCTACAGCTACCACAGCGCGGGCGAGTACAGCTGCGACTTCCTCACGCCCGAGTTTGTGAAGTTTAGCATGGACTTGACCAACACTGAGATCACTGCCACCACATCTCTGCCGAGCTTCAGTACCTTCATGGACAACTACAACAGTGGCGCGTACGACGTCAAGCCCCCCTGTCTCTACCAGGTGCCGCACGCGGGGGAGCAGTCCTCCATCAAGGTGGAGGACGTCCCGATGCACGGGTACCACCAGCAGAGCCACCTCACAGCCCCGTCCGAAGACATGATGCCGCACGCAGGGCCTATGTACTTCAAGCCCTCCTCGCCCAGCACACCCAACTTCCAGGCAAGGATTTTAAAAATATTCAAAATACGCAATGGACAAGTCACAGAAATAGGCACCATCTATACTATCTTCTTTTAAAACCCATGGTAGTAGCATGCTTTCTATTTTACTGCCTTCATACGATGTAAAATCCGTGCAGGGAACCGCTGACATTTACCGAGATTCTAAATGCCAAATGGTGAAAGGGAGCAGCCACTGAAATGAACGTGTTATTTGTCATTCCCTGCCTGCTGCTCGTGACATTTAGAGGAGTAGATAAGCATAAAATGCATTTTATTCCCAGATAGTGTTGTTTGGGTACAGAAAAAAATAAGAAATTAGCAGAAAATGAAACCACAAAAATAGTGCTGATTTGAGACCAGTCTGGATATGAAAAAAACTATAACGCAAGAAGAATTAATTAAAAGCTTGTTGTGAAGAAAATAGTTGTAGAAAATGCTGTGTTCTTACTTGTGAACTTGCGCTGTGGCAGGTGCAGCCCAATCACATGTGGGAAGACCCGGGCTCTTTGCACAGCTTCCACCAGAACTACGTGGCCACACACATGATGGAGCAGCGCAAGAACCCCGTGTCCCGGCTTTCCTTGTTCTCCTTCAAACAGTCCCCTCCCGGAACCCCCGTGTCCAGCTGTCAGATGCGCTTTGACGGCCCGCTGCACGTCTCCATGAACCACGACAGTCACGGCGGCGCGCAGAGCTTCGCGGTGCCCAGCGCTCTGAGGAAACAGGCCGGACTGGCGTTCCCGCACTCGCTACAGCTGGGACACGGGCACCAGCTGGTGGACAGCCAGGTGCCCTCCCCTCCGTCCAGGGGCTCCCCGTCTAACGAAGGGCTGTGCGCGGTGTGTGGGGACAACGCGGCGTGCCAGCACTACGGCGTCCGGACCTGCGAGGGCTGCAAGGGCTTCTTCAAGGTGCGGGTCTCTCCCACTCATACCTGATATGGAGGTGTTTGGGCGCTTGATTCAGTGAGAGGAGGAAATAATACAAAGTACATTTAATTTGATTAAGGAGGCAAGTGCAAAAGAGATTCTCTGTGTACAGAAGCACATAGGCCTGAATACAAATAATACAAATAACCAGTAACATCGTAAATGAAACAACTATTTAATTTGGTAATAGCATTTGTATTTAAATTATTCGTTTTCTTTGCTGATTTTCTTATTTTTAATCTGTAGATTTTCAAAACAAATTAAGTCAAATTGCTTTTTCTTAGATAAAGGCCTTTCATTTCATAACGTTCTTTTTCTCCTCTTTTCACAGCGAACCGTGCAGAAGAATGCAAAGTACGTATGTTTAGCAAATAAAAACTGTCCTGTGGACAAACGCCGGAGAAACCGGTGCCAGTTCTGTCGCTTCCAGAAGTGCCTTGTGGTGGGGATGGTTCGGGAAGGTGCGCATTCATTTTATTTCATTTTATTCATTTTACGCACGGCATTTCGTGGCCTTGTTCTTTACTGACATGATTTGCTCTTTTGTCTCAGTTGTCCGGACGGATAATCTGAAAGGTCGTAGGGGAAGACTACCGTCCAAACCCAAAAGTCCCCAGGAGCCCTCTCCGCCCTCGCCCCCCGTCAGTCTCATTAGCGCCCTGGTCCGGGCCCACGTGGACTCCAACCCGTCTATGTCTGCGCTCGACTACTCCAGAGTAAGTACCTGGACAGGACGCACAGAACAACTCAAGCCAAATAACTCCTGAAAAATATTTCAAAAGGTCAAAGTTGTGTTTTACACATAAAGCTTGTTTTGTGGGAGTTTTATAAGACCACTTTGTGAATAAAGCCTAAATGAAAATTTCCTGTCAATAGTTTATGATGAATGTGTCTGGCAGCTGTCAGTGGGTCTTTTAAATGTTGGAGGCACATATGCTGCGGACAATGGACCAATAGAGCTGACATAGATCTGCCATTACACCTGTCACTCAGCGCACAAAGGGACTGACCATCTCCTGCCATGTCTGTCACTCTTCTGAGCCTGACTGAAAGCTGCCAAATCTGAGCTCAAACCTCCCAAATCCCTCGCGCTATCTTTAATTAACACTCTCACCCAATAATTTTCTATCTTTCCTTCCTCCCCATTTCACGCCTTATATATTTTAAAGAGGCCCTTTTATAACCAAGGTCTTTTAATTGCTTCCCCAGTTTCAGTCCAGCCCCGACTTCCAAATGAGCGGCGACAACACGCAGCACATCCAGCAGTTTTACGACCTGCTCACCGGCTCCATGGAGATCATCCGGGGCTGGGCCGAGAAGATCCCCGGTTTCTCCGACCTTCCCAAACAGGATCAGGACCTGCTGTTTGAATCCGCCTTCCTGGAGCTGTTTGTTCTGCGTCTCGCTTACAGGTAACCCCCCCCTCTCCTCCTCCACCCCTCCTCAATCATTACTGTTATTGCTGTGTGCTTTATTAGCGTCTGGTAATTAGAAGTTAATGACGGTGTTAATTCCAGGTCCAATCCGGTGGAAGGGAAACTTATATTTTGTAACGGCGTGGTGCTGCACAGGCTACAGTGCGTGCGCGGATTCGGCGAGTGGGTGGACGCCATCGTGGAGTTTTCATCCAATTTGCAGAGCATGAATATAGACATCTCCGCGTTCTCGTGCATCGCTGCCCTCGCCATGGTGACAGGTGAGAAAAGCGCGCGGATGAAATGAACTTTACGCGTGTGATAAAGGCAAACGTCTAAAAGCGGGTTTCTCTTTCTTTCTTTCTTTTTTTTTTATCTCATCTTTCTCAGAGCGACACGGCCTAAAGGAGCCAAAGCGAGTCGAGGATCTCCAAAACAAGATCGTCAACTGCCTCAAAGATCAAGTGACGTTCAATGGCGGCGGACTGAACCGGCCCAACTACTTGTCAAAACTGTTGGGAAAGCTGCCCGAGCTGCGCACGCTATGTACCCAAGGTCTGCAGCGTATCTTTTACCTAAAACTAGAAGACCTAGTACCGCCCCCGGCAATAATTGACAAACTTTTCCTCGACACGTTACCTTTCTGAGTCTTCGACAAACAAAAATATGGACTTCCAAAAAGAAAGAAGGACTGAATTATTGTTCTAATTTGTGAATAGAGCAGGATAAGGATTCGTGTTATAGGCCTTTGGATTGTTTGATTGACAGAGCTCTTACACTTTATTCTAGCGGGTTTCCAAAGATGTCTTGTGTATATTTGTCGTCAGATCACTTCTTAATTTATTTTAAATATGTATAAACACATTTACTTTTACTTTAGATCCTTATTTATTTATAACAGACGATCAACGTATTCGCCTTTACGCAGCGCAGAGAGGATGTGGCCATGGCAACTGTTAATTAAACTTGCCCTCTCCACAAATCTACGAACAAAATTAACTCATTACGAGACACTTTTTACTCACTTTTAGCCACTTAATTGGCGCTGCCATGGCAACAGACCTCTGTGCTCTCTGTGCTTCAGTCTTAACTTTACTTTATGGCTGGTCTGACGCTAAACTTTAACGGAGACACCTTTGCGTAACCCACCCTTGATGTAATATATGCCATTTATAAATATATGCTACCACTTGCGCACACCACGCTGTATATGACAAATAGATGATGTACAAAGTTTGTTACAATTGACTTTTTTTTTTCTTTCTTGCTGCCTCGTGCCTATGTGTATCTGACAGGCCCCCCCATCCACGAAGCATGTTCTTTTCCCCCGATTTTTGTTCTTATAGGCACTTGCTGAGGTGATGTCTATATCAAACATATACCGGACACTATGTAGTCTGCTAGATTTGATACGGATTCGTAGTTCTTCTTTTTCTGTACGACGCGTTCTGTGGCAGATTCTTCTCCTGTGTATAGAGACCCGAGGGACCCATGGTGTTTGTAAAACTGTCAGACATTCCTTATTTGTATGTGCTGTAAGTATTGTTGCTGTTAAATATAAACGTTTCTATATATTTATGATTTATATCGTCAAGAGCTACACTTATTACGCATGGTGCAAAATTGGACAAAAAATGGACCATCCCGCCGAGCACGTTGTGTCTCTATGTTTTTTCCTGTCTTCTTCCTTAAACGTCTAGAGCTAGTTCAAAGTTTTTTATATTAATTTATTTATATGCCCCGCGACATCTTCTCCTTAAAAGCCAGAAGGGTTTGTTTGTTCGTTCGTTGATGCTAGTATTGCAGCTCTGATCCACCACCTCCGAGAACTTTAGAGAGAAAGAAGAAATATTTAATGTTTACAAATAAAACCTTGAAATCAAAGCTTTTGCTAAATAGTTTCTCTCACTTTTATAATAATTGTTCAGTTTATTTGTTTGGTGTAGGGGCGCGCCCCAGTGCAACAGGCCTGTGCGTAAAAGTCTTCAACCCTTTTTAAGTGCAATAAAAATGAAGGATATTTGGATTTTTATTATTTTTTATAATTTAATGTTGATTTATTTGGCGTATCTTGTCATTCGAAACGGAGGTTTGTCATCTTATTTTGTTAGAATGAAACTGCGGATTTTCTTTACGCATAGATTTGTGCTTAAACAATATTCGAACAATCCCTCTATGAAATCCAACTCGAACTATTTCGTATTAAATATTTTCGAAATGACTAATTTAAATAATAATTGATCAGGTTATTTTCTACCGACAGTAGCTTGTAGTAAAATGGCCTGTTGCGCTTCAAGTAAGAGAAATTACGCACACTAATTTAAAAGACAAATCAGTTCATATAAGGACGTCTATGCTAATGCCAAAGTTTCGATTATTATTTAGAGACATGACTTGTTGCTGTAGTTTTAGATTCTTCGTCCTCAAATCTGACATTTCATCCAAATCCCACGCGCCTTTTTCTTCATCCCCAAACGCGCGCAGCCTTCCTCTTATTTACTCCTCCATCGTTCAACAATTGTCTGACAAGTTTTATAGCAGGGACAATGTGTTATCGAAAGCAAATCACCAACCAAAAGAAAGGCTTGTGCGCGACATTTGGAGAACAGGTGCGCGCACTGATCTCTGGGTTTATAACGCCCATATTTGACGCGTAATTTGGATCTGACGCAGTAACACGACCTTTTTGGAAAGAACAGCGATATATAGCCTAATATTTTTTTCCTCAGACGAAACAAAACGGTCTCTACTGACTTTACGTCCAACTTCTTCACCTCATCTGACCACCCACACCGAATGATCAGTTTCAAACGAATTGTTTTTACGACTTTTATCAGCAGCGGTGCAATCTTCCTCAAAGCAAAAACCTCCAGTGATGATCTGAACTCAAAGTGCATCTGCTGCCACGCGTCCGCTCTTTCCCACTCACGCTGCGCAAAACTGACGCACGGCTCCGAGGAGCGTCCGGGACTTTTCACTGCAGGCGCTTCTCGCTCCCACCGTCACGTGATCAGAAAGCGGGGACATGGCAAAGGGAAGCGCGGGTTTTGGAGAGACGTGCCGTGCGTGCCACTTTCCAGGCGATGAATTGTCTAAATAATGAGCTCGTCAGCGTAAAGCGCTAATTCCAAGGCAAATTGGGATTACGCTCAGACGCAGTTTGCTGACATTTAGCAGATCTGCTCCAAAAGGCTTCATTACGATGTCACAAGTTTCCAATATTGACTCAAAGTACAGTTAGACAAATGGAATACGCGCGCTTCATATTTCAATGCACGATCCTAATGACTGTGGCCACTCCTCCAATAAACCCCGATTTTCTTTCTGTTGCAAAAATAATGAAAACACTTCTACTCGAATGGTGACTTGGTTCGCTCAGTATGAAATAACTTTTATTTTCTGACGCAACGACGTAAGTGGATAAATAGCTCGCATGTAAAAGGAACAACATGACAACTCCAGCGACTCTTATGCTAAGTGCTTCTAAATGTATTCACTGTTTCAGCTTAATTTTAAAAAGTAAAGAAAATAGCTCTTTCTGTGCAGTCTTGGCACATTAAACAACTGGATGCACACTTCTTACATCCATGAAAAAAGGTAGTTGCTTTTAGATGTAAAATGCAGCACGACAGCTTTAAATATCAATGTTAGATCTCTAAGCTGTTACATACATTATAAATACAATAAAATAGAAATGCATTGACACATTTTTTACCTGTTTATCTTGAATAGGATTTTATATGTTCAAAAACTTAATCTATGGACAAATTTCAGAACTGTAGAATTATATTTTAAAAAGTGTATGGAGCATATTCCTATCAAGTCCTGTTTTACGCAACATTTCACCATTTAAAAGACAGACCTATTATATGTTTTAAACAGTGACAGCCCTAATTGTCCTCAAACCCATGTATATTTCCTTTATTAAAGTGTGTGCGTCTTTAAAAGATACAAAAAATATCCTAAAATTCTCAGTGTGGCACATGCCCAAAGCCAAATCCATGGGCAAATTTTAGAATTATACAATTTAATTTGAAAAGTGTACAGACTAATATCTATTCGTATCACGTTTTGAGGGCATTACCATTATATAATTGTTAATTGCTATGACAACAGCCCTAATTTTTCTCAAACCCATGCATATTTCCTTTATTGTAGCGTGCGTTCCCTTAAAAGATAAAAAAAAGACATTCAAAAATTCTCACTGCGGTGGGATAAATTGCTAAAAACGAGTCTATTACTTTAAATTTTCCTTAGCGTACAATAATTTAGTCATAGGGGTCCAGTCTAATGTGTGTGTGGAGTGACAATGTGCCAGTTCTTTGCTTTATCTGATCTCAAAGCTGGAGATCACTTGAACTTTAACCTTTGCATTGAGTAAATTGAAAAGGACTTGCTGCTGGAGAAGGCACAATGGCTCTGAGTGGAGATAGAAGAACACTTGTATGGGAAATTAAGCTGCGCGTTCAAAGCCGGACAGGAAATATTATCACAGAGGGACAAAAACAGGCTTCGAGTGTGTACAAAATAGCACACTTTGTACCGCTGGAAGCTGCGTGGACTAAAAAAAAGGTTTGGTTTACAATTTATTTAGCGTATAAGTCAATATATGAACGCTGCATTTCATTGTGCACAGTTCAACTTCAGTGTCTGTTCTGCCTTGTTTTTGCAATCGTTGAACATATTTTGAGACTTATAATTATTATTTTTAGTGCATTGAGTAACTTTTCTGGTGGAGAGTTCGTCGTCTGCTTGTCGCCATGGAGACGTTATCGCTCTGGTCTAGAATGTTCCACGATAGAGACTTATCTATCTCAAGGGAGACAACTGTAGGGTGCATTACAGGTCAGATCTGTGGAAAAGTTACACAATGCAACCAGAAAAGTTACACAATGCACCTTTAAAGAACGACTGTCTGGACTTAGATATTAGCAGTTGGCTTGAAGTTTGGTTTGTCCCAGTGTTTCGGTAAAGCGCTTTCCAAATTTTTTCCAAAATTTTAACACGTCAGTATTATGGTTCAATTGTGTAAGGTTTTATGTGATCTAAAACAGGGTATTTTTTAACAGAAAATGTGTTATTGGACTATTTTGAGTGTAAAGTTTCCAACATGGCTTAACAGAGTAATATAGAGTCAATATATTCTCATTTTTACACAGAAAAATTCACTGCAGTTCAGTAAGAACATAAGAAAACAATAGTATTTCGAGTATTTTTAACATTTTTAAAGCAAAGACAGAACAGAACAAAAGTAAAAAGAACAAAAACAATGGGAGTAGCATTCAGACGAAAAACCCACTTACATTTTGACAGTTGTCTACACGGACAAACGAAAAAAAAAACTATCCCGCTGTTTATGCACTGTTTCTATTTTAACATTCTCCTTTCAGATAATTTCAGACGCAGCGTTTTTGCGTCTTCTCCTTCCGCTTTTCAAAAATTCACTTCGCTCAAAAAGTACTTCAAATCAAATCAAAAAACGCACCAGTCCCTCGTACCCAGGCAAACACAGACCGGTTGACTTTTGTAACATACATTTTGTGTTTTTAAGTGTTACGAAAACTTTCATTGTTGCAGAATAAATTGTGACAGTAGAAAGAAGAGACATTAAGCTAAAGTTCTGATGCTGGAGAAGTTTACAAGACCGAGGACCCAGGACTGTGATGGTATTTTCCATTTAAATCAGGCTATGATTTGGTTGTAGGGAGTATTATACTGCTGATAATGCAAACCAAGATAACAAGGAATATTTTAAAACTTTTTGTAAATGCAGGAAGGGATTCACTATTTAATAATTATGTATATTTGGGTGTGGATATAACTTAAAGGTCCTAAATTAGGCAAAATTGACTATTGTGAGCTTTAAGATGTTTTGTTTTATTTCATTCACAGTTGTTTGTCTACATCTCCAAAGCTCAAAATGTTCCGTTCCACCTTATGACGTCATGAAGTTTCAAGTTAACAGCCACATTTGACCTTTTGCTTAGTAGTTTTCAGAACGGAAGAAGCATCTTGGGCGACCTGTGGAACATAATCAATCAAAAAACCTTTGTCCAGTGGAGAGAATCGAATTTCTCCTGTGCAATTCAGCAATTCCACGGCTGAAATGATCCAAATGAGTCTAGCGGAGGTGAATGGGGTTTAAAAACACAGTGGAGCACTTCCTGTATTACCACGTGACATCACAAAGTAGAACAGAGTGTTTTCAGTTTGAGAGAGTTTGTGTGTGTTAAACATAAAAACGCAACTCCAGGTATATTTTTAATGGGGATTTAAATTATAAAATCAATCAGAAAATAGGGTAAAAAAACGACATTATAGTTTTTGTTAATCTTAAGCAAGAATGTATCATCTTAAAAAAAACGAGAAAAAAAAGATCTCCTTACGTTTGGCGTCACGATCCACAACTCATCGCCTATTCCCAATACTTACAGTCACATACATTTTGCAGCCTCTCCATCATACGATTGTAATGCTACACTATACTATAAAACATGTTTATTACACAACTTGTAAACGCCACAAGTCTCCACCTCTTCTCTCCTTCCAAACAACATGAATAATACACTGGGCGATGGCTATTTGGATACCAGTGTCTACTCTAATATTCCTGCGGCTGCTTTATATTGAAATGCTTATCATTGTCCAATAAATAATGCAAAAAATAGAATTCCAAAGCGACCAGAAAGAGGAAGAGGAGGAGGAGAGGGCTCTGCTGCATATAGATGGATACGCACACACACACAACACACACACACATATACATACACACGAGAGCGGGGCCCCTGTGCGGTTTTTATCATTCAAAGCACTAAACAGACAATCAATCCAGCTCCCATGTATGAAGAATGAAGGGACGCGACGAGCTTTGAATGATGAGGCTCCAGAAATCAAAGCGCTAACTCCCCCTTTGGTCTTAATGGGCATTACCAGTGCAGACAGCAGCGCTAAAACAGGCTAATCATCGGTACGGCAACGGCGAGGGGAAGATTGACTGGACTTGGAAGCCCGCTCGGATCACTCATAAATATTTAGCTCACATTAAACAGCTGTGCGTGCGCGGTCCTCATCGATTTCTGACGGATCACGTTCGGATGATTGTTTCAAGTGGAAGGGGAATCATTACGAGGAGGCTTGTACTGATTTGGCTGAACAAAAGGGGATAAATAATAAAAAGGTATTAGAGGTGGCAAAAGCAACTAAGAGTGTTGTTTGAAATCGTGTTATGAAAATTTGTGTTGTGATTCAGCGGGATGGGCACTCAAGGAGAAGGGCTGCTAATGTGAAAGTGGAGACCGGAAAAGATGCAAAGTGGGGGATTAATAAAATATGTTTTGGGCTGGTTTTCACAAATTTCACAATATTTTTGGAAGAATAACTACTTAAGTTACATTAAAGTGAGACTAAGAGTAAGTAAAATGATAAAACACAAAACAAAACAAAAAAATGGTGGAAAATATTAGAATTTTCGGAAAAATGCAGCAAATCTGCAAATTCCTGTGGTGATGTGAAGCTGCAGTTTTGAATTCTAAAATCTGTAATGTGTAATGTGTCTGATTAAAGGCACGCTAAGTAACTTTTCTGTGCCATGTGCTTGGTTTTATTGAAAATGTTTATGCTCTGCCTGGAATGTTGCAGAGAAAGTCATTTTTAAACGTATCTATCTTCATTTTAGAAAAGCACATGGCCAAGGTACAAGTCAGGTATGTGGAGAAGCGAGCCCACTCATGGTAAGAATGCATGTTTTTCAATGTAATTAAAACATGAAATAAAGAAAATACAAAGAATGTCTTATATTCAAGCAAAGCAAATATATCTTACCAGCAAATATATTAGCAACACAAATGCTGCATATAATATCACAGCTCCCTGACAACATCATGGTTACCTACTCCTACCTGCTTTGTCGTGATTCTGTTTTTGCTGTACACTTTTGTAAAGCTGCAAACCATAGGAACCCTCATGATTTGATATATTCATGAAAAACAACATAATCACAAAACAGTTAATATGTCAAGTGTATTGCATAAACAAGTTTCCCTGCACTACAGAAGGAACAAAATTGTAGTAGATACCAAAAATACTCTTGGCACTATATATCGATACAGCAGCCCACAATAACGATACTGTATCATCAAATTTAGTATCACGATATATCGATATTTTGATATTTTTGCACACTCCAACTTGTTTAGGCAAATATGAAGAGTCAATTTCTTTGCTTTATCAGCTTCTATAAATTCTGTGTGTGTCAGATAATGGTTAAGAATGAATATTAAATCAACATGTTTCTTATTTTTTTATTTTTAGCTCAATTTAAATGAAAATAGAATGCAAATTTGTACACGTTTAACGCTTGTCTCCTCATAGGAATAATTGGGCGAGCTTACATCAAAGTACCTGTGTTAAAGCCCTGCACCTGCCTGTGTGTATCAGTATTGAACAGTCCTTTGACCTTATTGACAAAATGGAATCGGAAATTTCCTTTATAGAAAGAGTTAATGTTTCCTCGGGCGGACATGTTTCCGATTCAATTAGTTTTAATGAAGCTGGTGCTCAGTGGTTACTGGAGTAGAAAAAACAGCCATAAATGCCTGATGGTAATAGAGCACATATTAAGGAGGGAGGGATCGCACACATATGAGACTAAGTGGTGAGGAAAAGCAGGAGAGCTGGTGGCGGATTCAAACCAGTGGAGGAAACCCGTCTCAAAGGATGTGCAGTGTTTCCAGCAAAAATGTATTATCTATTAAAGGTGCTTTGCGCAACTTTTCTGTTGTTGGGTCTGTCACCTGCTTGTCTCCATGGAGATGTTACTGCTTTGCCTGGAATGGACATTAAACATATCTATCCAGCATTTCTCCATTATGGGTGTTTCTATTACTCAGAAATACATTAATTCTCTCTGTGAATAGGATTGCCTCTCCGCAGATCTGGCCTACAGTTGTCTTCCATGAGATAGATACGCATAATCTGTATTTCGGAACATTCTAAACAAAGTAATATCATTTCCATGGAGACAAGCAGGTGGTGGACCCTCTTCCAGAAACGTTCACCTTTTAATGCAAAGAAAACATACAGGAAATGTCGGTTAAATTTTATCTGTGAATTGCACCAGAGTACTGCAGCTTTGGTGATTTCTCTTGGTGGTAGAATAGATGTTAAAAGTTTCCCCATGTGCGGTGTCAGAGCCTGTAAAATGTCAACATGCTCAGATGCCCTGGCGGTGTGCCCACAAGAACACAGCCTAAAGAAAAGTACTACTGCAGTGAGATCAACTTGCAAAAACAAACAGAGCCAGACTTAAAGGGAGAAGTCCAGTTGGAAATGACATAAAGAGATAAACTAATGACAATGGGTGTTGTGTTGGATCAAACCTTGTGACAAACCTGGAAACATTTATCAAGGGACTTTCTCATCCCTGAAGCAAAACTAGTCTGATAACTGAATTGCCATGTGGGAAGGAATAAAAACTGAGAGTAGAAACTATTATCAGAGCTATGAATAACAATATTTTTTATCCTCATAAAATCAGTACATGTTAATATTTATGGCACAATAAAATGGGACCAAACAGTAGCCCCTGAGGGACTCTACATGCCTGAAAATGAATATAACTTTTTTTGGTCTTAAAAATCAAAATTCTGAGATACAGAAAAAAAAATTAAGGTAAACTTTATTGTCCCCATGGGTAAATTTGCCCTCTGCATTTGACCCATCCTTCAATGCTGCTGGAAAACCTCATCCAGAGCAGTGGGATCTCCATGATCTTGTTGGTAAACTTGGTCAGGACTACCTTAGCTGGAGACTTTTACTTACGTGAATGTTTTTGTGTATAAAGTAATTCTAAAAAGGGAATAAAACTCTTTTGACAACAGATGTTCAGCTTTGTTCAGCATGTGGCCGTCCATAAAACATCTAGTTTCAGTACTATATTTTGCACTGATAAGAATCTAGGTAATCATATTTTTTTCATAATTTAAGAAATGAAAGTAGTTACATTCTCTAGTTTCAGTACTATATTTTGCACTGAATCTAGGTGCTGATTTTTGGGCAGGCCTGATCATTTTTACAAGTTTTTTACATGTTTTTACTGGCTTAAAATGAACAGAGATGGTTCATAATTTAAGAAATTAAAGTAGTTACATTTGGATTTGGTTTACATTAGCTACTAGAACCAACATGGCGTCTGGTGCGTCCGGCGTTACTCTGAAAATGAGAATGATCCAGTTGCTTTGTGCTCTTCTGTTTTGTGTTTGAAGGATGCAAAGTGCCCTGCCTCTGTCTCGTGTCACTGTGTGTAAAATGTCAGCGTGATCCGATGCTCTGGCCGTCTGCCCACCACAATCTGCTCCTCCATGTGTCGCCACGGTGACAGTGAGTGTGAAGTCAAACATTAAATACAGTCATGCGCATGTAATCTGAGCATGAGTCAGAGGAGGTGGAGCAGATGAGATGTTCCAGGAGGTGATTGAGGAGATGAGATAATCTGAGGAGATGTTCTAAAGAGGTTATAGTGAGTTGAGATGTTCTGTGGAGGTGATGGAGGAGATGAAATAATCTGAGGAGATGCTCTAAAGTGGTTATAGTGAGTTGAGATGTTCTGTGGAGGTGATGGAGAAAATTTAGATGATTTTGAGGAGAATGAGTTGGTTCTTTGGAGTCGGTGGAGGAAAATTTGATGTTCTGAAGAAGTGATGGAGAAAGGTATGATATTCAGAGGAGGAGATTTTTCTGAGGAAAGGTTATAGTGAGTTGAGATGTTCTGTGGAGGTGATGGAGGAGATGAGATCATCTGAGGAGATGTTCTAAATAGGTTATAGTGAGTTGAGATGATCTGTGGAGGTGATGGAGGAGATGAGATAATATGAGGAGATGTTCTAAAGAGGTTATAGTGAGTTGAGATGTTCTGTGGAGGTGATGGAGAAAATTTAGATGATTTTGAGGAGAATGAGTTGGTTCTTTGGAGTCGGTGGAGGAAAATGGAGGAAAATGAGATGTTCTGAAAAAGTGATGAAGAAGGGTATGATGTTCAGAGGAGGAGATTTTTCTGAGGAAGTTTTGGAGAGATTAGATGTTCCGTAGAGGTGATAGAGAAACTGAAGATGGTTGCGAGGAGATGATAGAGCAGAATGAGGTAGTTCTTTGGAAATAGAGGATATTGAGATGTTCTGATTTGGAGCTGGAGGACAGTGTGATGTTCAAAGGAGATGATGAGGAGAGTAAGATGTTCTGAGGATGTTATGAAGAGATTAGATGTTCTGTGAAGGTGATGGAGGAACTTCAAATCTGAACGGAGCTGAAGGAGAAGAGTATGATGTTCTAAGAAGGTGATGAGTTGATAGAGTGTGATAGTTTTGAGACCATGATGTTTTGAGGAAGGTATGGAGAGATTAGATGATTTGTGATGGAAGAAACTGAGATTATGTTGAAGAGGTGATGGAGCAAAATAAGGTAGTTCTTTGGAGATGGAGTACACGGACATAATCTGAGGAACTGATGGAGGAGAGTAATACGTTTTGAGGAAATGGGATAGCAGATCAAAATGTTCTGTGATTTTGAGGACTGAGGAGAGTCTAGAGGAGACATTTTGGCTCTAATGTAGTGAATGAGAATGAGATTTGAAGAAAGTGTGATTTAATTCTTGTCCATGGCCAATCAGAAAGAATTTTAAAACCAAAAAAACACAAACCACCACAGTCATCTTATTGACATACGTTTTTTACATCTTATTTTTGCATTTTCTTGGTGATGTGTCATTTTAACTCTTACAAATGTCTCACAACTAAATCTTCCTCCATTGAACCTGAACTCTATAAGAAACGCACACACTCTTTTATTTGATTTCCTCTTGAACCTGCTCGAGTCAGCACAACTTCCTGTTCCTCTCTTCGCCCCTTGCGTCTCTTGCCGGCATCTAACTGGAGGTAAACAAGCCTGAAATTCACTCACACGCTTGTCTGAATCTCCGGCAGGCCCCGCGCTCCGCCTGCCCATAGCGTATGCATGAATATTTCTTTCAATACATAAAGCGTATAGGCATGTAAACAGAGTGACAAGGAGAACGGACGCATGTAGAAACCGTTCGCTGCAAAACCCCTATAGAGATATAAGTACACATATGTATGGAGATGGGAGAGTTCCTGGGTGGTTGGGAGGGGCAGGGGGCAGAGGGGGCTCATAGGTTTTCTTGCAGATTTCTCATGTCATTGTGAGATTAGGGAAAAATCACACGTTAAACTGCAGAAGAGTCGACAGATATAAGGAACCTGCCAACTCAGTACGGACTCAGTACAGTGGGGAGAGTGTGTGATCAATAACTGCTCTTTGCAACACCATGGAGACAAGCCAATAGATGTGGTATTATGTCATTGGTACTTTGTATAAGAAGGGACTTTCATTCTTCAAGGTGAGGAAAACACATTTTTAATCCATACTGTATATTAAAAGCAGGTATTTACACACCTTTTATGGTAAGTGTTAAGTAACGTGAAATAGCAGAAGAATCCTAGTCCGGATCATAATGGTCTTGGTCAGTAGAAACTCGCAATTGCTGTTTGTTTGTTGAGATCTCCTCCAAGTAAACTTCAAAGCTCCACTGCGTAACTTTTCTGCTGAAGACTATGCCACCAACACTCCACAGAGATGTTAGTTCTTTGCAATGTCCCACAGTAAATAATTAAACTAATAAACATTCCATGAAAGGATCAACATTTCTATTGCACCTTTAAGAGCTGAAGCATAGTTAGAAATAGTCGTTCATAGACAATTAAAATGTTCCTTCCCAATTAAAAGATCCTTCCCAAAAACCTGGTATCACATT
>KN513029.1:14016-36815 GCA_000787155.1 Scartelaos histophorus | reverse complement strand
AAAAAGGCTAATCTCATTTTAGCTTAAACTTACCACTAAGATAAAATAATATATATAGTTCGTTACCGGGCTGTGTTCATATTTATAGCAGAAACAGTGCAAGTAAAAGTACCAAAGTACAAGTACAAGTAGTTATTGCAGTCGCATCAACAAATTAGGCTTTACAACCATACCAGTCATATCTATCACAGCGTATTCACTCTTTGTTCACAGCTTATTTTGAAATTTTAACATGGCCATATCCCAGTAGAACCATTACAAGTGCCATGTTAAACAGTCTAATGAGAGAGGTCAGACTGTGAGGTGAGGTGGTGTGGTCTATGCGCTGGTGTTGTGAGTGTGAGTGTGTGTTTGTGTGTGCCTCCTGTCACTCACTCTGTCCAGTATTTAGGCACCTCCACACATCTCCACAGACACAGCTCTGATACAGGTGCCAGTGAAGTAGCTGCTCACCAGACCTATGCACATACACACACGTTTACACTGCTAGAAAAGAAAAACTGAAATTTTAAGAATTATATAAGCTACACTCTGTAATGTAGCCACAATCAGAATAGACTGATCATAATAAAAAATTGTACTGATTTGTGATGTGAATGCATACTTTTTTTAATAAATAAGATAGATAAGGTAATATACATTTATTTAGAGTAATTTTTGGATTCAAGTATCAGACGTGACTCTACCAAACCACGTCCACGTCCAAACCAATAAATGAAATATGAAACATTCTAGGTACATTTTTTGAGACAACCAAAAGAAGGGCGCTTTACCAGTAAAGTTACATAGTGCCCCTTTAATCATGTTCACCCAGCTACTTATTTTGTCAGCTAAGCAAATGTAACACCTGATCTGACATCTGATTTTCACTTTTTCAACCCCATCCCCTAATTATCCACCTCATGTATTTGTATCTCCAGTAGAAATGATGACGCTCGTCGGTCTGCCCGGGCCTCCTCCTCCTGTCTGTCTGTACAGAGCGCATAGGCCCACACAGACAGCCTATCCATCAGCGTTACTGCAGTGGACGAGCCCCTCACACTGCATTACGGGCCTGACACATGGAGATGGATCTGGGACACTTTGCTCATGGGGGGGCGCTGTGGTGAAGGCCAGGCAGACGTCTGAAGGATGAGAGGAGCAGAGCGAGAGAAGACATCATCAGGACTGTCTGCGCATCTGTTATACGAGTCTGGGGCTGTCCTGTGCTCGAGAAATGAAGATAAAACTACAAAGTTAAGTTAAAGGGGGCGTAGATTATACAAAATTAACTTGTATTAGTTTTTATCCATGTTACCTCGTCATTAGTGTAGTCAAAGTTATATTTTGATTTTGATAAATTGTAAGTTGTAATCCTGTATTGTCTTGGGTACTAAGAAAATTTTTGTTTTCACCTACATCATAGCCCCGCCCACTGCTCTGTACTTGTGATTATGAAAAATGTCAAATAGCACAGACATAGTGTACATAGGTTTATGATGATTCAAACTCAGTGATAAATTATTGGAATTGAAAATACATACATTTATTTATTAAAAATGCAATTATAACATGATTAGAGTAATAGTACTTTTTATTATTTATGGTTAACATTTGAATCTCAATCATTATCAATCTCAATCTCAATCAATCGTTTTATCAAGCTAAAGATGAATAACTTCACTACTTTACTGTCAGTTTCAAAGTGCAGTTACTACTGTTGTGTTGCCATAGCAATTCAAAACAAAAGTAAAAAAGTCCTCAAGATTGAATGTCATTTTGAAGACTTTGTACCATTTGAGTTTGAATTGCTATATGAAAAACAGAAAAAGGAATGGCTTAATTTCTCAGTTTGGATCAACTGTGAGCACACATCACTACACTACAAAAAACTCAAATCTAAAGTTAAAATGACTTGAATTAAGAAAATATTATCTTGTGCAATTATCTACCAATGGAACAAGCCTTTTTGTGCCTTTTTGTTAACTTGAAAAAATCATCTTGTTACATTAAAAATAAGTAAAACAATAACAATAATTTTACTTGTCAAGTCAAATCTACTGAATTCATCTAAAAAGTTCTCAGTCTGAGTCCTGTGTTGAAAAGTATTAGTTTATAAAGTGAATACTCGGTGTTATAAATAGAATACATGCACCTCTATCTTTTCAACACAGCATGTATTGAAATATGCACGAGTGTCCAATCGCCAATCTGCAAACAGAACGCTGCTGCCTTCAGTGCATCCGACTGAACTGACACTTCCCCGAGTCGAGGTCTGTCAAAGGCACTGACACGTTTTACGTGAATCAAGACTTTCCGGTGACAGACACAGCACCACATGGCCTTTAAGGAAGAGGGAATACACAACACAGCAAACGCGTAACACAACAGGCAACTATATTTATGTGTATCTTATGTAACGGGAAATTTTAAGCTTTGATTGTGGTTTAAATTTAAAGTTGGATTGGATGAGAACAGAATTTTGAGTATACAATGACACGCATGGACATTTGTAAATAGGGATGGTGATACCAGTGATTTTTGTTTTGATCCGATATCAAGGAACAGTATGGTGAGTATAACAATATCAATCCAATACTGATAACGCTGCATTTTGTATTGAATTAAATTAAAAACAAAGAAGAATTTTACTTTGTTGTCATTATCTTTGCTCTACTTGAAATGATAAAAATCTAATTGGGATGCAGATAAATTATAATCTAAACATTTTAGTAGAAAAAAATTCAATGACTAGAATTTCTTTTTTAAAATCAGTTTTTTGCTATAGTGTCATAAACTTGGCTCCATCCCGACTTGAACTGAACTAAAATTAAACATGGAGAAACACGAGAATCACTACTTTTGTCATGAACAATATATCCAAATAAATGAGAATAACTTTTATTTGAGGTGGTTTTCATAACACTCACTGTCACTTGACAATAATTTCAAATACATACATCGATAACAATATACAGTAAAGTATATAGGTATAAGTCTGTAAATAGCACGTAGATATACCTCTTTAAAAGTATGAAGTTTGTCATCTCTGGGCAGTAGTAGCGAGCACAGAGAGGATGTGATGGTCCTGCCTGTCTCTCGCCGCTGACACCTTTCACGTGAATGAAGCTTCTCTAGAGCCGGACAAAAACAGAGGATGGCCTTTAAGTAGCTGAGAGAAAAAAAACAACACAGCAAGAACCGCAGCTCTCTTCAAAAGGAGAGACTTATAATTTGCAATAATGGCACTCCAATAGCTCTCCCCGAGAAAATTACCGCAAAAAGCCGATCTGAAATATCCTTTTAACTGGCAGAAACACATCCATTGTAGACAGAAGTCTTGTTTACTTGGTAAAATGGCATCAATTAGGAGCGGATGGCAAAATTAGCATATTCTGGTAATGGACTGGCCTTTCTGTGCGCCGTCTCACACTGATTGTATGGAAGGGACATGTTAAGGCAGGCGGAGAAAAGGTCAGGTGTCTGCAGCATTCAGGTGATCATATTTTTCACCAAACTGTTGTGCATTCTCCACAGCTATTGTCATGTTACACTAGCTCACCGGCAGCACCACGCACAGAGCCGGGCCCATTACCAACCCAGCTAAAGTCCGTCAAACTCACGTTGTATAGACATAGAAGAATCTGAGAGGGATTGTGGGTAAAATGAGCTGTTTAACTAAAGCAGGCGTTCCAGAGAAGTTCATGAGTCACTTCAACTGCACCATTTAGGACAGGAATATTCAGAGCATTAGCAGATGGTGATTAATCTGTCCCCACTGAAGCAAAGCGAGAAGACTTTTTGTTCTTAGAAATAATGGTGGTTTAAGTGGCAGCGTGTAAAGTGTTAAATATCCTGCTCTGAACACTGATCTAATCAATCCTGTGATTTGCAGTTTTATTTTCATTATTAATAAGCTCCATCAATTTGGAGCTAATGAATAGAAAAAATGATCTTTCATCATCAGAGCAGCAGCGGGTTCAGCGGAGGAGGCAGGGGCAGATAGGGGCAGGCAGGGGCAGGCAGGGGCAGACAGGGGCAGACAGGAGTAAAGGAACAGACAGTGCAAAAAGCAGCAAGCAGGAGCAGACTGGAGGAGACAGAAGCAGACAGAAGGAGACATGAACAGACAGGAGCAGACAGGAGGAGGCAAGAGCAGACAGGAGCAGAGTGGAGTAAAGGAGCAGACAGGAGCAGACAGGAGGAGGCAGGAGCAGACAGGAGCAGGCAGGAGCAGACAGGAGCAGAGTGGAGTAAAGGAGCAGACAGTAGCAGACAGGAGCAGACAGGAGGAGGCAGGAGTAGGCAGGAGTAGACAGGAGCAGACAGGAGCAGCCCCCCTCCCCTGCTTGCCTCTGCCCAAATTGACTGGTCTTGCACAGTTGCAGCTGAACAAGAAAGGAATTGCTAGTGTCAAGACACAGTTTACAAATATGACATCTCCTCTGGCATGGCTGGAAATATGAAATATTGATTTATGTGCAGTAAAAGGTCTTATAAAAATGATCACATACACATGAGGGATTAATGCGCAGAAGATCAATAGAAATTTCATTCTTGACACTCGACTGTCACCTATGGTGAAATGCTAAAATAAAGAAATCAATATTATCTATGAAATGTCAAATTTATTATAATTATGTGGATGAAAGCTGGCCAAGTGGCTCCCAGGGGGCTGAGAGGATAGGTTAGTGTGCGCTGCATCCCTCATGTCCCTCTGCGCTGCTGCCAATTTCCAGTGTGAGGCTGGAGTAAAGCACTGAGCTCGGAGCTAGCGCACCGCGCAGCACGTACTTAACAGCTGTTAGCTTTAGCACACATTGTATGACTCTGGACCTGTCTGACAGCTGCTGCTGACACGGACAAGACCCAGGCCACGAGCATGACATCCCAGCATGCATCCTGCTTCAGACATGACACTGTCAGCACAATATTGATCAGAGCAGCCCTAATAACTGTCACTCTCATTTGTTTGGCTCCAATAGTGACCAACATAATAAGTGCATTTAGACATGAAACACACACGATGCTTCTGCTGGTCCCTGGCATGTTTCCTTTAACACTGAGGGACTCTGGGAAACAGAAACAATCTGACATGTGTCAGTGGCTGCACAGCCCTGCTTTATTTGCATTTAAACTATGAGCGTTTGTGTTGGCCCACTTGTTTTCCATGTCTAATTAATATCCTTTGAATGTGTGAGGATCAATTTATGTAATCGATGTTGGGGAGTGCCTCTGGCATTCTAAAGGTCACCATGATATGGAACAGCCAAATCATCTGCAGCTCATTTCAATGTGCGGCTAACTTTGCATCTCCCATCATGCATTTGGGAGGGCAGAGCGTGGCCTGCTGCTGTGTTTGTGCTAACAGTGCTTGTACCGAGTGCAGCCGAGAGGGGCAGCTGTGTAATCCTTTTAACAAGCGGCCGGACTATTAAACGGCAGCGCACTGCAGCTGAAAATAGCCAATAAAGCGAGCACAATCTCATCCCTATTAAACAATCATCTCCGGCGTTTTCAAGAAGTTTGAGGGGGAAAAAACAGGGAGGGAAGCCATAACAAAATGTAATCAAGCAAAACATTGGGATTTTCCATGGCAACACAACCAGTGCTGTCCCATTCAGGTAACCATGCTTTTTTACCACCTTATCACAAACACTACACACAACATGCACCACAATTTATCTCTGTGGATATTAACAGCCCAAAAGGGGAAAAACAAATTGCGCTGTTACATTTTTTTTCCCTTCTAAAGTGTCCAAATCGAATTCATAAGATCACAATTTTTGAGAGATAGAAGCCGGTTATTTCTGGTGCCTTTTAGCGGCTTATGTGCTGTTGCACGGATGAAAGAGGCGTCGAGAGCTGCCGATGATGGGGGTCTTTGAGGGAGAATCGCGGAGTGATAAAACCAGAAAAGGAGAGGATAGAAGGAGGGAGGAGAGGTGTGTAAGGGACTTATCGGAGTGCGCACGCCGAGGGATGATTACGGTGGCCTCGGAGGGTCAAAAGCAGGACGGGGGGATGAAAGAGAGAACTGAGGAGTGCTATCCGGTCACAAATCAGCCATTAGCATTAGCGAGAGGGGCCGGATGGAGCGGTAATATCCCACACGAGTGACAGTCTGAGGAGGAAGATGAGGAAGAGGTGGTTATGTATGCATAGACTGAAGAAGGAGTGGGGCTGTACAGGTTTATGTTTTATACGAATGGAAAACAACAAATCAAAACATATGCTGTAAATTCAAGCAAAATTTCAAACTGAATTCTGAAAGAGCCAAATGCATTATGTTTCAAATAGCAGATTATTTAATGATGATAATAATGTCATATTTAACCAAATATTTCTTTGTCAAGATTTTGCAGAGTTCATCTTTTTTAATATATATATCAGAGGAGCAGAGCCAGATGTGCAGAAAGGCACAGACAGGGGCAGACAGGGGCAGACAAGGGGCAGACAGGAACACACCCCCTCCCCTGCTTGCCTCTGCCCAAATTGATCTTGCACAGTTGCCTCTAAAAACTAAATAAGGTTACTTTTTTATTTTATTTTGTATAGTTCATCTGTAGTTATCCATTATAGTAGTTTACTGCCATATTGTTTTTATATGTATCCATCTGCTATTCACACCACTGCTAATGGGCTAGAGAGACACTTGGCAAACACAACTCGAACACAAAGAGTTCAGGAATTCAAAGTGTAAATTAAAATAAACACTTTCTTCTCAAAATATGATCAAAAGATGTAAAACATACATGTTAAATCCTCGCCTAAATTTAAAAACCGTAGAACTGATATTAGGATAAAATCAGTGCAGTAGTGACACATGTGGTATCAGTATTGGTCAGCAAATATAGTACTTTGCTTGTGAATGTGTCAAAGCACCAAATTTGTAAAACATTTATTTCATCCATGTAAATCCTATTGTCTAAGAGGCCAGTGAGAGCCCCCTGGAGGTAATTTATGGATGTGACGGAGAAGACTTTTTTTAAGCATGATTTATTCATCTGTGTTTGTTTAAGAAGAGCAGCTCTCACATGTGCACTGTTCAGACCTGTTTACACTGTTGATGTATGATATATATGCTGATCTAGTGCATGAATAAAAATGGACCACATCACAACCCCAGCACAACAATAACTCCACTCAAGAAATGATAGGAAACGTTTGCTGCAAAGAGTCCCAGCAACAATATGAAAATACAGTGACACTACACTTCTATACACACAGAATATTGCATGATCAGTGCTGAGGAATGTACTACAGTGGATTATAGTAAAAAGTTATATTTCTTTTAAAATGTTATTCACGGATGTGGGAAAACTCTGCTCTTCCACCTCAGCTTCTGGAAATTTTCGGATAAAAAGTACCAAAAATCTAGTCAAATTTAATCTATACCAACAAGCAAAGTGAAAGTTCAAAGTTGTGCGTCATTTAACTAATCTTATGGAGAGAACACAACCTGCTTGTCTCCATGGAGATGTTATTATTGTTCCATACTACAGCATAATCATACAGTACAGACAAATAGTTGATGTGACTAGGCCGAGTTATACATCAGATCTGCGGAGAGATAAGCCTTAGAAAAGTTACATCGTGCACCTTTAATTGAATAAAGCTGCATTTATTATGTTTATATAATACTGTGGAACATTCAATGCAAAATAATCCTCTTCATGGCAACAAGCAGGTGGATGGATGGCAAATGTTTCACAATTAAACATAAAATGAAACGGATAGATTTTTTTCCTCCATATTTATTTAGTAAATATAAGGGATTTAAGGTTATAGCAGCAACTTCAAGTGTTTTTAAGACACTGAAATATGCCATGTTTTATACCAGATGTCCTGCAGAAAAAAATATTCACCCTAATCCCCAACGCATTACCCACTTTACGTTGACTCTTATGCTCTTGTATGGAGAGTCTGCATTTGATGCGTCAGCCTGGATGCCCTCCCAGTGGGTTAGCTTTGCACGCCTGACCACTCTCACCTCTCTCCTCACCCTCTAGATTAAGGTCAACACTTCCACCACTGCCCCTTAATGACAAAATGTGACAATGGAACAACCCCAATAATTGTTAGCGACATCTTTGTGAAAATCTTCCATAGCTCCATGCACAGGTCAGTATTGGGGTCCGTCCGTACGATATCGTAAGTGCTCCTGTTCGGGAGAAAAGCTAATTCCAACAGCAATCTATTTGGTGATATGGAAAGCTAAGGTCTCCGGGGAGGAAGTTTGCTTGAGTGGATAGAGAATGGTCCCCCAGGTAAGCTCCAGACAGATATGGTTCAGGGTTTGAAAGAAGAGGAAGAGATCAGCTGTTAAACAATATGGACAAGGAAGTGCAGTGGAAGTTTGTAGCCTGGATACTTATCAGAATATTGGCACAGTGCAAAAGACGTATTAGGGTCCAAGTCGTGTTTAGGGTAGTTTTGTTTAACATGTGGAGGGGTTATGTGGACTGGGAAATGTCAAGGGGGAGGGAGAGTGGACATTTGAGTGGACAGGAGGAGTGACCTTAACCTGCTGAAGAGAAGAGGAGATCATTGTAATATTGTTCTGTTCTAAATGAGTGGCAAAGTGGGTATTCTGGTAGCTTTGCGCGAGGAGGTTGAGAGTTCAATTCCAGAGACAACTGATAAGTGCCTTTTTAACTTGTACATGTCACACACATGCTCCTAGGTAAATTAATAAATAAATAAAGCAAATATTTGAGCATTTTTGCTGGATTTTATAGACAAAATTAGATTTAATTTTTTCAGACAAAACAGAAATTGAAATTAAAACCAGTTTAGGCATTTAAAAAAATAATTATACATTTGATTAAAAAAAGCCTTATAGTACTCAATAACTATAAAAATGAAATATAATATTTTCCAAAAGTTAAATATACGTGCATTATGAAAAACAGTTCACCAGTACATTTGAAACTGTTGTAGTGGTTGTATTTAAAAAAGAGATTCCTCACTTACCTTATGCATTCACAAAATTCTAATTATTCACTGCGATGAGTTATAAGAGCTTTTCACAGCCTTCAGACACACTCTGGTCATTTATCAGGAATAATGTGTTAGCGTGCTAGTGCTAATTGCTAATCAGACAATAAATGCGTAGATGTAATAAAATAATAAGATGCAGACAGTACACAGGGGACTTATTTTGACCTCAAGAGAATACATGGGGAAAATGGTGTGCAGAGCCTTGGATGTTTAATATTATTTAAACATCCAACTAAACGTAAACCAAAATATATGTCTAAATAATTGTATACTCAGTGTTACTATGAACTAAAAGTATGCAACAAATCTGTACTAGTTTTTCCTGAAGTATCTTGCCCACCTGCACACGAAAATGCCATTCCTTACTCATTCTTATTACTGAGGCATCTATAGCACCAACCCAATCCTTCTTTCAAATCTATAGAATGAAATCACAGGTTGAATAGGCTCCATCATCATTTGCCTCTCTCTGCGGACGCACTAACCTGTGGATGTGTTGTTTCCAATGATCCGGTGCATCTCGTCTTGTCCTTTTCACGTGCCTCCAATGAATTATGTATCCGTGGTGATTTATGGTGCTCCATGCCTTCTCGCTCTTCCTCTCCTGCAGACATGGATTTTCCCCCCTTGGCCTCCTGGGAAAACCAAAATTGCTCAATTTAAGGAAGTAATTAAAACTGTCCGTAATCAATATTTATCTTTAGAAGGGCCCAGGTGGGGGGTTTGGGCACCTCCTGACTGCCCCTCCCTCCCCCTATACACAGCCAATGCTTTAAGAATTGACATCTGCTTCCCTTCTCAATATTAACACAAGCTGTTTCTACTCAATGACAAAAGTGCTTGAATAATCAAATAGGCAGACAGCACATAAGTTTATGAGAAGTCTTTAATGATGCATTCAATAAAGGGCCTGTATCGGTTTTGTTTTATTTTCATGTATTTGAGCAAAATTAGTCTTGCCCTAGTACAGATATATTGTATAAGTGTCTCTTTGCTTTACCTGAAATGTTCCATATTATGACATTAAACAGATACATCTAGAATTTATTCACTGCGGGTGTTTCTATCGCTCAACAATACAATAATTCCAATACAATACAATACAATAATACAAAATAATAATTTAATCTATTCTGTGGAACATTCTAAACAAGGCAATATTTCCATGGAGACAAGCAGGTGATGAAATGCTATGCTTTTAGGGTCAAATAAGTCTGCTGCATGGTGTCTGCATCTAATAATAAAGCGCTATTTTATGTGTGTGGATGTGTCCCAGAATCAGGAAGTGCACGGTTAGCATGCTAGCTGTTGTTAGCTTTACCGTTCCCCAGCTTCGGCTCTTGAAAGATGTGAAAAGTGCTCATAAACTCATTTCTGTGAATAATTAGGATGCTCAGAATGCTTAAGGTAAGTGAGGAATAACTTTGGACCACTTCATACCATTTAAAACAGATTAGTTGTGCTTTTCGTGTTTTTTTTAAGACAGTAAAAATCAGGTACAGTGCCTTGTCTAGTGTAATTTCCCATGTCAGATTTTTTTTTTCACATAAATCAACAAATTATGGGATATTATTATTATGAAACTGGCGAAAACTCATGAATAATCAGATGTGTGGTGGTTTTGATGATCTGTGCAAGTATAATTGCTTTGACATTCTCGGCTCACCTGTGCACGAGGAGCAAAAGGCAGGACTGATTCTGGTGAGATTCAGTCACAAGCATGTAAATAAATAATGCTAATTGGCTGAGCTTAATTGTTGAGTAAGTGGTTTTAAATACTGCGTTAACGAACTGTGCAGAGGACACTGAGATGATATGTTTGATGAATTGTGCAGGGTTTTCAGTGGTAGCACGGTGTTCAGAACATGTTCTTACTTTTGTGACCATTTTGAGAATGCAAAATGACAAACACATTTTGTAAAAATTAATCTATAGTATGGGTTCAAATCTGTCATGTTACCTGATGGCTAGACTGTCTATACTTACAAATTGATTTCAGTGAGTTGTATATTCATAGGTATTTTGAGTATGTTAAAAATATTTGATGATACAATATGATGTTCAATATCATCAATATCATCCAATAATTTAGGTTTTTCTGCACAAAATTGGGTTTAACAGACAGCTGAGGTCTGTAATCACAGCTCTGGGCCTGGGGCAGGGCACATGCCGAAAACAAATATAGGTCAAAATCACAACCTTGGGGTCACCAGCAACAGAATATATTGAAGTTCTTCAGAGAGCCTGTTTTATATAGCTTGGAAATCTATCTGATATAATATCTTCTAATTTAACAGTAAGTGTCTTGCCAAACGATACAACAGAATGTACTTCATCCACTGCACCTCTAGATATCATTCATAGATAAATACATTTATGTTATTAATTAATATAGAAATTAAATTCAATAATAGCTTTTATAAACAAGATTACCTCCTCAACATGTATGGGTTTTCTTCATGGAGATGGTATTGCTTCATCTGGAATGTTTCACAGTATGGCATTAAACCTTTCTATCTTCATGGACACCAAGTTACAGGTCAGATCTGATGGAGAGGCGACCCCGCTCCTAGTCAGAATGCCAGTTTTCTAGGTATTTTTGAGCTATAAAAACACCTGTAATTGAATAAATGTAAGGTAGAGATGTTAAATGTCATACTGTGGAAACAGGCAGGTGATGGACCCCCAGTTAAAAAGCTGCATAATGCAGAGTCCTTTAACAAAACTGACAATCTTAAAATTAAATCACACCCACCCCTTTCAATCATTAACTGACAACATCCAAACATTACACCAACAGAATCCACACCAATATCGACTTTCACATATTCTAAATTAACATGACGGTGACTTGCTGCTTTGAAAATTGCAGGCGTCATTTCCACCAGGGACAAATCACGTTAGTAAATCTTGACAAAAGCACTCTACAGAGAATCTCCTCAAATCCTCCATATTAACCTAATCATGATAAAGGGTCAGAGAACGACAGCTACCACAGCAGATCTGAGTAACCTTGGCTCTACACAATCATACATCATTTCCTAATTTATCCTTGAGTATTTACTTACGATCAATGGCGGTGGGGTGAGAAAGGCATGTAAAACATTATTGCGGAGGTGGGCTGACAGTCGTGTTGACCGTCCTGGGGGAGTCTTTTCGCTCCAGGCAGGATCATGTCTCAGTCATTCTATATCATCAATTTTAATTATCCTCACAAGTGTTTTTTTTTTTGCTGCAGGCTGTGGTGGTTTGTGTGCAGAAAAGTACAAAAAAAAGATAAATAACTAAAAGAAATTCTCACAGTTTTTTTAATTTTTTTTTTTTTGATTTACAGTAGATATGACAAATGGAGAGGTAATTCCAAAACTGTTACTGAACAACCATATTATCATAAACGGACTAAAGAAATGGACTAAGGGGGTGTGACGTTACCAAAAGAGTTCAGATCCAGTCAAATGAAGCTCATGAGGCTAGGAGTGAATTTTGAGCCAGTTCCATATTTGAAAAAGGAATTGATTTATGGACAAAATAGTGAAATAAAAACACCAGGATCACATAGAACGAATTAATTTCAACATTTTAAGACCAAAATGTTGCGAGAGGGGCAAGGATTTCCCAATAGAGAATCAATAAGAGAAGTCAATGAAGCCAGAAGCTATGTCCATTTATAAATACAGTCTTTTGAGCTAAAACATGTCTAAATTGCACAATAGTTATGATTAGATAAAAAGTAGATACATATTTATTTAAATATGTCATAAAAATGTCTTCCTTGCATGTAAATTGTTCTTGCAAAAAAAGAAAGTCCTGTAATTTCAATGACATGTGAAGAGTAAGGTGCGACCACTGTCTGTCACTCACACCCCTGCACAAATGACACCCCCCTTCAAAATGGCCGTCCCCTCACACACACAGGTTTATGCTCGGATGATCACATATGGGTCAAGCGCGCTGATGGGTTAAAATGTGGCGGATCAAATGACCGCTGACAACGTGTGAGGGAGCGCCTTGGGCCTTGGGTGAAGACTGGGAATCACGATGGCTGCCAAAATCTAGTCTGGTGATTTACTCAAGAGCAGTGGGAAGGGACTATGAATCCTTCTTATTTTGTTTATATAGCTCCAGCCTCTACTGTCATTGGGTCCTTGGGCAAGATTGAATGGGATATGTGAGATTATGTTGATGCAGATATGTTAAATACCATACAGCAGAACATTCCAGGCAAATACATAATATGCCGTATCCAATATCCACAAAAGTTACATAGTGCCCATTTAATTAATTAATTAATTCCTGTACTGTTACATAACTTCTGGCTACTTTTGTTCTATATTTTAAAACAGACTATTTATTTGGTTTTATTTCCTGGTTTACACAGCTGGGCCCATTCCCCCTTTGAATATATACCATTCAATTTTCTTTGGATGTCTAAAACTTCAATAAATAACATTGTAGTATTCATACAGTTTATTACATTCCAAAACACCTCATGACTCAATCTAGTGGCAGACAAAGTTTATTCACTTTTTTACATATACCACTTTTTCGGAGAACTTTTTGAGAGATTTGAATTTCCCAGATTTGTTACGTCACAGTTAAAAGTTCAGAGATCCCCTGTGCTATTTGTAAGTCGATAAATCATTGACTCAATCTCAGCATTTCTGCCGTCAACCGTGTTCTTCTGTTAGCATGTCGAAAAAGATTGCTAACTAGTTTTTTCAGTAGTAAAAATCTCAAAATCTCAGTATAGGGATCACTTCTGAAACAAGATGTCTATGGCCAGAAGACAGATGGTATTTTAAGTTCTTAAAGGGAAAATGTGGAAATTTTCTGGTAGAGGATCCGTCAAATGCTTTTCTCCATGGAGATGTTACTGCTTTGTCTGGAATGCTTTAGAGTAACAGTATTCATTGAGACCAAATCCAACAGGTCAGATCTGTGGAGAGGCAACCTCGCTCATGGTCAGAATGCCTCCTTTTCTATGTATTTTTGAGCAGTAAAAACACCTGTAATTGAATAATGCAAGGTGGAACTGTTTAATGAGCAATGATATATAAAGATGAAATGACACATCAAAAGTAAAAAAAAGGGCAATACTGTCTTTACAAACTGGAAACTTCAAATAAAACACAAACTATAAATAATTCCCTTGTCTTAGTGCTGGGCAAGGTTTTGATCTTCGTATTTCCTTCAGCATCACCGGTCAAGAATCACTAGGTGTTGCTATTTACCCCGCTCTTTGTTAAATAATTTCTTAAGTGTTGTGAATGCTCCCCGCTAGGAGTCTCCAACAGGTCAATACCCCAAAGGTCATGTGGCGTAGTCCAGTCTCCCGCTGCAGACATTTAGTGATTATTATGACGCTGCTGCTTGTGTCAGCTCTGCACTGGTCCTGAAGTCTTCAATAGCCTGGCGGGGGGCAGTGGGCAGCAGCAACCCCGCCAGCTCAGACCACCCCCCACCTGTTTGTGGACCTGTAATTGGGAGACTGGACGGAAGATCCGATGGGTAGATGTACTTAGTGACCATTACGATTCTGTTTAAAGTGCGTATGAGGGATTTTGGCCATTTTCTAATTTTGACTTCTAATTTTGACACTGTGTAACTTTTTGGTTGGGGTTTCCATCCATGGAGTTTCTACAGATATGTCATTGCTCTGACTGAAGTGTTCCACAGTGTGACATTAAACACCTCTACTTTACATTTATCCAAATCACAGGTGGTTTTATAGCTCAAAAATATCTAGAAAAACAACATTCTGACTGTGAGCAGGGTTGCCTCTCCACAGATCTGACGTGTAACTTGGTCTGCTGCTTTGGTCTCCATGAAAATAGAAAGTTTTATACCACTGTGAAACATTCCAGACAAAGCAATAACATCTCCATGAAGAAAAGCAGATGGTGAACCCTCCACCAGAAAATTTACACAATGCACTTCTCTTTCTTTTTCTTTCTTATGCTTGTATTTGTCATCTAATAATTTCAGTGTACATCAGAGTTATTGACAATCAGAACAACAATTTGGTAACAATTATGCAATTCCCTTGTGTGATGTTATGATTTTCAACCAGGAAGTACAATTTAATTTTGAATAAAAAAAAAATAAAAGCCAAATTGGGAAAACAAATATGAATGTTTTTACAAAAAAATCTTAAATATCTCTACTGAATCTCTACTGAACAAAAGCTAAAAATGTAGCTGTTAACTTGAAAACTACCACTTCATGCAATCAAGAGGTGGAACAGAGCATTTTGAGCTTTGGAAGTGCACACAGGCTAATAATACAGGGTTAAGCAAACATGTGTGAATGGAACAAAACACAACTCCAGGTATGTTTTTGAGAGAACTCTTGTTAATCCTAACAACACCTGCGTACTGTATATAAAGTCAGACTCATTGTGACATTACCGCCTATATGTGTTGCAGCTTATGACATAATAACCATACATTCTAAATTGCTATGGCATTTGTGTGTGTTTACGCCATTATTTACCATGCACTGTGCATGCTCCGTCAGGATATCAGTGATTGGAAATCTGTAGCACATAACTATACAATATGGTTCAATCCAGTCGAGGCAAATTGCATGCATTTTTAGGATCATTAAGTTATTAGCATCACTGGAGGGGGCAGAAAAACACTCGAAAATCTCTGCTAATTGCAATCAATTCTTTCGTTTGAGAAAAACTGGTGATGCCTTCTGGTTATACAACACTTTGTGGCGATAAAGAATATGTGTATGTATTAGTTTGGTCTCCATGAAGACAGAAAGTTTAATACCACGCATAGAAGCAATCAAGAATGTTACTACAACAAATTTACTACAACTACTATTGTTATTAGACACTAGTGGCACAGAGACGATCACTGTGGCAGAGTATTTAGCTTCCTCGCTGCAAAGCTCCCCAACTGTGTGGTCTATGGTCAGAAGATAGTCTGGATTTTAAGTGCTTAAACTACTCAAAAAACAAGTTAAAAAACCTGTAACAATACAAATAATGCATAATATTGTCTTTAAAACTAGCATTAACAACTGGAAACCTAAAATAAAATGACAACAATAAATAATTCTGACTCCCCAACTGTGTGGCCTTCAGCATGTAACCTGGGTGCATGCGTGGGCATAATAGAAAATGGGTCAAATGCAAGTGTACATTTTAACAAGAACCTCAATTAAGTACCACTATTAACCCTCTCCCCCCTCCCATTAAGAGTGCCTCTTCAGTCAATTATTTTAAGTCTTGTTTAAAAACAATACTTTTACTCACTGGCTTTTAACAGGGGATGAAAATTGTGTGGTCCTCTGACAGTCTTTTATTGATTTTATTTGCTATTTTTCTATTTGCTAATTTTAATATTTTTATGTTTATTTTAATTGACTTATTTAATTTTATGATTTATTTTATTTAATGTGTTCATGTTTATTGTGCCTACTCTGTGCAGCACTTTGGAGTTTTTTTGTGTTGGTAAAATGTGCTATACAAATAAAGTTTGTCTGGATTGGATATTACTACCACTTCTCCACCCATTGTTTGAAATATAGCCTCTTTATATTATTACTACTACTATTACAATCCCACTATTCCTTATATATACTTCAGCTCTACTACTGCTCCTACTCCTACTACTAGTACTACCCCAACAACGCCTACTACATCTTGCATTGTTTGAAATAAAGCCTCTTTATATTATTACTACTACTATTACAATCCCACTATTGTATATACTTACATATACTTCAGCCCTACTACTGCTCCTACTAGTACTACTCCAACAACGCCTACTACATCTTCCATTGTTTGAAATATAGCCACTTTATATTTCAAATATAACAACTACTGTCACATGAACCATGAACCTGAACTGTTCCTTGTGTACTTCAACCCTACTACAGCCATACACGTACTATTGTTATCCATTTAGTGCTACTACTGCTACTGCTAGTGCTACTAGAACTACTAATACTAATGTAAAATATATTCACACATTGTACAGGCTTTAGGTCTTTCTTGAGTAACAGTAAAACTTAATCTGATCTTAATAGAATTGTAGCATTGACCAGTGTGAAATGTGCCTGAGGACATGTAGATAAATATTGTAGTTAAGTGGAAGAGCTCTTTAGCATAGTGACAATCCCTTCCCCGTACGGTGTGGTCTGAAACGACCCATAAAACCTCATAATGAATAGAAAATGGGTTAGCCTGTGATTGGCAAGCCTCTGGAAGTGAAGTGGACAGAATGAAGAGGCTTTAATAGGATCGGATTTGAGCAAAGAGAAGACTGCAGACATACTGTGTTTAGTTTTGTGAGGGCCCCGTGAAAAATGTTGATCAGGGGCCTCTAATTTGTGAAAACTACAATTCATGAGTTTCAGAGAGATGAGAAATGAGAACAATTTAACAACATATTCTGTCTTTTGAAAGCGTAAAAGTCCTCAAAAACTTAATTTATAAATAAACATGATGTACAGAATCAGAAAAAATTGGAAAGAGAAAAAGTTGAATTCCCGTTGTCAAAAATATATATATATAAAACTAAGAATGTGCTTGAGAAATTTTGTGCAACATTTTGTGCAACTGATATAAACTAAACTATAAAACTGCTAAAATGCATAAAATAACACTCACAGCAAGGAGGTTCTTGGTTCGACTCCTTATGTGTGGAGTTTGCATGTTTCTCCCTGTGGCATTGAAGGGTGGAAGACTGAGGGATTACACAGTACGGTGATTAAATGGAAATATTGCACGAACATGTAAATCAGCAAAATGAGGCAGAAGTTCGACTTTGGGGGCCACTTATAAAAAGCGGGTGCCTGGTCTGCTCATAGCTCTACAAACGGCCCTGACTGAAACCACCTTCTCCATAAAACACAAGGATAAAACACAGACAGAAGATTAGAAGTTAGCAAAAATTGTCATCTGGCTGTTTTATGTCCCTCTGTCAGATGAGAGTCACGTATTTCTCAGATAGTACGAGCTCCAAATCCAATGCTTACCAGGAATTAATCAGTTGAGGTTGTGTACCCGAAAATAAAATGTCAAGATATTACTCCTCTAGATTCCTTTGAGCCAAACAACAACTATAATCCCACATGGACGGAAGGTCAAAGTTGGTCAGTGAGCCAAGATATACCTTATGAGAGCTTCCTTCCCCGTATCCTCGCCAGTATAAATTATGGAATTACGGTATCGATCGTACGCCTGGGGTTTTCAGCAATCACTTTTAGCGCTATGACAAGATTGTTTTATCCTACTTTTCCCGTATTATTATATGTTGCGTGGTGAGTTATTCCAGCAGTATTGGAAGTGACAGTCGGAATTTATTCAATAACGTGGGCCACTTAGGGGAGGCATTGAGGCAAAAAAGCGGAGAGGAGCTGGAAGACACGATCCTGCCAAGCCAAATCAAGAAGGATATGTGCTGGAATGGGCAACAGATCAATAGATTCATACAAACACAAGAGGGTACTTTGTCTAGGACCACAGATTCACTCTTTGGCACCAGGAAACTGCGAGGAAAAAGACATCATCAATTACATATAATAGAATTTGGGAAGGATGGTTCGTGCGAAAAGAATGGAAAAAATGCCCAGTTAGTTGCGTACAGTTTTGGCCGTTTTTCTTCACAAAATGTCAAAGAGCGGGTTCCAATTGATTTTACAAGACTGTCTTATGCAACCGTGGTATTTTTTAGGTAAATAAGGTCCCAAATAAGGGCGACCCGTGGTGCTTTCGTGGCTCTGTAGCAGCAGGTGCAATGACGTATGCCCACCCGGGTTACAAAGCAAAAAATAAAATAATATGAAGAATGTATTGCAAAAATAATAAGGCTTAGGAGCGCAATGTGGCTAACCTGGTAGCACATGTACAACATAGAACTAATGAGCTGTCCACTGTTTTCTACAATGGACAATTTCTGTTTGCTTGTTTTGCTGTGAAGTAAAAGGTCTCGTGTGAGTTTCACAAGTGGTTAAAACTTTTACTTCAGTAGTGGCTCAGTGAGTTAAGGGTTTGGCTGCATGCATGAACAAGTGAAATGTTACTCCTTAAAGATTTACTGTTAAAGATGATTAAAAATGAACTTTTATGGTAGAGGGTCTGACTGTTTTCATCAATTGTTTTACTGTTTTTCTCTAATGTTCCACAGTATGGCATTGTATCTATCGTCACGGAGACAGTTAGGTCATGCCGCCAGGTCATCTGTGGAGAATGGATCCCACGATATGTTTTTCAAGGTATTTTTGAGCAAAAAAAATGCTAAAACAATATGAAAAACGTGCATTCTTTCTGCAAACAGGCACTTTTTTCCACAGATCTAACTTGGTAGTAAAGCATATAAAATCTCCTTGGAAACAAGTAGGATGCAGAGCAAAAAAAAAAGTTAGTACACCTATAATGTATAATAATCAAAATTACTATTTCTTGCCTGGACAAAGTAAATATTTCCAAGATACTATATGTGGTAAATTTGTATTGCAAGGCTGTGGACCAAATATGGAAAAAAATAAAAATACATATTACATCTTTCCTATCATAAAAAAAAGTTTCAACAAAAGTACCTTAGACTTATAGCAGAGTCATTGAAAAAAATATGACGCACATAAAAATCGATCAAGAGTACCTAGACTAAATATACGACTTAAGTTAATAAAGTCCAGGAGGTGGTGATACAAAGATGATTTGGCTAAGAGAAGATTCATGCTCTGTACGACTGAGGCCAGCGCACTAAATGAGGAACATGTCAGGTGAGCGGTGATGGATGGACCCGCACAGTCGTAATCCAATTTGTATCGTTCAGTGTAATCCCACAGAGCCCTGGATTATGAGGCAGTAAAAGTGCATAAAAGATAAAGTGCTGCAGGTCCAAAATACAGACCATAGTAGAACTAAGGATTTTCAATGGGCTGGGAGAATCCTCACTCTGCGACCAACTTTTACAAATATTAGCTTCAGTGATTCAGCTTTTTCTGGTTGTAAAGAAGGTTTTTATTTATTTTAGTTTTACTTCCTGGTCCAGGTCTCACGTGAATATTTTTGACCTAAAAATATGTCTTATCAGTTGGCTGTTGGATACTTCCCTTCTGGTTGGCTCCCTTATCCACCTTGTGATGTTATGGGGTAATACAAGAAGTGCTCCACTGTGTTTCTAAACTCCATACATCTTGCCAATCTCTACTGAAAAGGTAAAAGGTAACAGTTTGGGGATGCAGACAACCCAATAATGCAGGATTACTCAAATGTGTGAAAAAAACAAAAAAAAAAAACCAAAAAACACGACTCCAGGTATGTTTTTGATAAGATAACAGCAGCATTAACATGGTTTAAAGTTCACAAGAGTCAATTTTGTGTAGTATAGGACCTTTAAACCCATTAGCACTATAGGATCACCCCCTCTCCTCTTGAGTGGCAGCTGGATCAGACGTGCTTTGCCCTAGCTCCTCTCTCCTCGTCCCTGCCTCATACACAGTCCGCCGGTGCTCCGAGCTGCCCCCGGTGTCCACGCGCTGACACTGCACTGTTTGTCCATATGTCACCTCTGTCACGTCTCAAACATGACCTGGGATAGCCCCCTCTCGCCGTTTTAATCCTCACACTGACACAAAGATCCGGCCCGTGCACTGATCGCAGCCTGTCAGATTACTACGCCTGCTCGCAGACATGAGGGACGGCACAAAGATGAGAAATGTTTTAAATGCTTTTATGTATGGACAGTTTAAGGTTTCATGGTTTGTTTGAAATTAGCATGGAAGAAAAATAGTGAGCCAAATGATTTCATGGCTCTTTCAACCTTTTTATTTTGTTTTTTCTCTCCCAAAGACAATATAAAATGTATATAAGAGAAGCCATTGGGGGTACTTCATGCTCCATCAACTGTGGCTCAAAATGACTTTACACTGAAAAATTGTCATGCATTTCTCTCTAACTGTCATTTTGGTGTTACAATGTTCATATTAACTCACTCTAAATGATCCTGGTGTTTTAAATTCTCTGTTTTGAGGGAACTCGGCTCCAAATTCGCTTCTCTGACCGCTAGTATCATGAGCTTCATTTGACTGGAATACTTTTTTATTTTATTTTATTTAACTATTTTCCATAAAAGTTCATTTTTGACAAACCTTTCATATATATACATATACATTTATACAATTATCCCTTATTTGACACCAGTCTCTTGCTATTTTTGCTACTTATTTTGAATTTATTACCATTCATATTTTTGCTCTTCTGTTCTTTAATATATTGTGATGTGAGAACTAATGTGTCCAAATAATTTCCCTTTTGGATCAGTAAAGTCTGTCTAAGTCTAAGCTCCATTGCAATCACCTCAAATAAAACAACCCAACTACTTATGATTCTTGTATATGATTTTTCCCCTTGCTGTAGAAAATGCCATCAATCTTAGCTCCTTTTCTCCTTATGTAGAAGATAGAGCAGCACCTCAGAAGTCACGGCTGTAATTACTCATAGGCCCAGTACCGCGTAGACCAGAAAGCCTCTGTTCTGCTGAGCTGGGCTTTTAGTGCGCACGCCCAAACAAGCAGAGGTGGCGCTATAATCAGTCACCAGCTAATGCTAATTCTTCAGGTATGTGCAGTGCTAGCGCTCAAGTAACCATGGAGATTTTAATGCATACACTACTAATGTGACTTACTGTAGAAATCTTACTATTGGATGTGTTTATATGTTCAATTATAATTAACTACAAGACTTGCCTCTCCACAGATCTGATGTAAAACAAAGAATATAAGTCATTGGCTAGTCGTTAACTACACTTTTTCATTATTTTACTTGCCAGAAAGGGTTAAAAATGTTATTCATCAGTTGAAAACTTCACCATTCATGTAAGTTTCACAGAGTTTGCAAAGAAAGTTTCTCAAGGTTTATTTTTAGTGAAATTCTGTAAACATTTCTCTGCATTTCTCTGTTTGCTTGGACTTTTTGAACAGTTATCATTGATGGAGAACTGTTGATGGCTCTCGGTGTCAGAAAGTCTCCAAAACTACAAAAAAACAACATTGCTCAGTCAAAACAAGTAACTTTCAGAAGATCAAACCTCACCAATCACTAAGATGTTTGTATTTTAATCATAGCCTGTTAATGAGCGCTGTCTAAACACGTGTTCTTAGCAAAAGGCCAGCCTGGTGTGTTTGTGTGTGACAGCTGGTCTTACGTGAGTCCCATGATTCACATAATCCACTTTTTATTATGAACAAAGTGCTGCAGTGCTCACACAGGAGGGACTGCGGATAGCGGAGGTGCAAGAGACATATGGTGCAAAAGTTATGGTCGGGAATTTGAACAGCACTTTTGTTATAGGTGAATTTTATTATGTGTTTATGTTCATGTGAGCTTGTATTTATGTTCATTGACAAATGTATGGATTCATTTAATTATGCTCCATATAGATCATATATTTATTGTTCCACCATCATTATGAAACCTATTCAGTTACTGACTAACCTATCCACACCAACACATTATTACACACAAACTAATGCTAAATAGAATTCACAACTGTGGAGACAATGGAAAGTTTAAGATGCTAAATACTAAATTTAATGTTCATTAAACAGATGTATTTACCGTGATACAGCGGTTCATTAGGTTATTGAATTTAATGGGGGATTGTCTACTACTTTTTTAAAACATTTATTTATTTATTTATTTGTTTGTAAATATTTTATGTAACTTTTCTTGATGAGGATAATGGATTATTGGTTAGTAAAGAAACTGCTTTGTTTTCTACGGCCAAACTTATAAAGACATGCAGGTGAAGCCACCAGCCCAAGATACAGGTTGCATCTGTGGACCCACTTGC
>JACN01006775.1:0-18051 GCA_000787155.1 Scartelaos histophorus | reverse complement strand
AATAAGAATAATAATAAATAAATATCTATATATGTGTATGTATGTATGTATAGACCTACATACATACATACATACATACATACATACATACATACATACATATACATTCAAGTATTTGGTGGCTATATTTGAATTAATTTTTGTTCTATAAGGTGGCTACAGTGTTCACTTTAGGTTGGTAATTTGTGCTGAGAATACATTATTGGTTGTTTTCTTACTCTTGGCTAATGAGTTGGAAAAGTGCAGTTTCATTATTTTGTTTATTTTGACGAGGTAGAGCCCCTGAGAGGCTGAGCAAAACTATGTATGAGGCGCCATAATTGCAAAGTGTTCAAGAGTCCCTTCATTATAAGTTAGAAGTTAGAACACTCCCAGAGACCTACAATGTATCACTACATACTCCACCATAAGATTAATAGAGGGGAAATTGAGAAGTTTTCTCTTTTTTTACTTTGTCCTTTGATGACCCATCTTTAATCAAAAGTCAGTGCTTCCTTATGAATCATTTTGACATAAAAAAAGATAAATCACTCTGGTTGCAGTTTGGCAGAGTGGTTTGAATTTGCAAGAATTACAGTGATGTTATATCCGTCATTTAACAATGTGAATGTTTAAAGTTCTAATGTGTAATTTTTCTGATGGTAGATCTTCCATCTGTTTGTCTCCATGGGATATTATTGCTTTGTATGAAATGTTCTGCAGAATGGCATTAAACTGATCTTTCTCGATGAAGACTTTCTCCATGATAGGTAGCACCCGTGTTACAGGCCTTATTCTGTGGTAAAACATGTCTGCTCACAAGCAACAAGAGTATCTGTAATAAAAATATTTATGTGATACTAAATTTGGTGATACAGTATTGTTATTGTCGGCTGCTGCATCCATATATCGTCAAGCATAGGTTTTTTTGTGACCTCATGACAATTTTATTGTTTATTTAGTGGGCAAAAACTTGTTTATGCCATACATTTGACATATTCACTGTTCTGATGATTAAAATGGATGGATTTCATATCAACTTTGAACAAGTGGTGGTTTAACAAAATATTGTTGCTATATTGTTGTATTTAATTCTTAAAAGATAACAACATATCACAGAGTATTATGTGCAGTATATTGATGTATCACCATATCGTGATAATATTGTATCCTAAGCCTTGTATCGTGCATAGTATCGTGTAACCTGTAACTGAAAAAAAATGCAAGATGGATATGTTTAAGGCCAGACGTTGGAACACAAGCACGTAGCCCTCCAACCATCCAACGCAAAAGCTACGAAGTGCAATTTTGAGTAAGAACATTAGTTGCTGAGAACAAGTGATTTACAAATTATGACTGAGATAAGTTGGGTAAGATAAAAAAAAGAAATTAGTTCAAAATTAAATTGGACACACATCCATGTCGGGTCTCCAGCCGCTTTTATGTGAACTAATTTCATTGACTCACCCATGTGACAGTGTGAGCTCATACAAAGACATGCTTCATATCTTCTTTCTGTAAACTGCAGAGATTTACGGCCTCTCTCTCTATGAAGGTCGCTGGCTTCTTGTTGGGGCTGAATATAAAGTGCACTATATTCCTTTGCCGTACAGTGGGTTCAGGGCTGGTATAGCACATCCTAATGATCACTTAGGGCCACATATCCACAGTATAATGACTCGCCTTTTAACCCTGCAGGCAATCTGACAAAGGCGAGGATAAAAAATGGCGGCAGCAGAGGTGTGTGACGTTAACGACTGTCACAGTGTATGGATCCAGCCAGCACGCGTCATTATCTGATTCTTGTGGTGCATTGAACTGTCAGTGGAGAATCCATTGATATACTCTGAAATGAAATTAATAGCTAAACATGTCGATCAACCGTAATGTCATTGAGTAAGTAACACCAGGGGGTCCTGACTAATAACTGGGTGATTCAATTAGATCAGTATCTCAGAGGAGTCAACTCAATTAACACAATTATCCTGTTAATGAGACAAATTACATGTTAACATACTAACGGGTACGGGTGAGAAAATGAGCTGTGAACCTGGAACAAGTGAGTGCGTACATACATGTCTGTATTTCTGGGATGTTTGAGGTTAGCCAACATATTATGTTGACTTGGTCGTTGAGTCTGACTTACAGTAAAATATAATTCACAGATGCTACATAGGTAAAACTATCTGATAATAATAACTCTTATGGACCATTGTCAGTTAACAAAATTCACACACTAGAAATTTACTTCAACAATATGGTGGAAGATCAAACCAAGAATAATACAAATATGTAAACATCCATCCATCCATCCATCTTCTCCCGCTTAATCCGGCTGGGTCGCGGGGGCAGCACGCTGCCCATTACTCTATGCACCAGACCCAGACCCTATGAACCCCTCTGCAGGTGGTGAGCCCACAGGAGGGAGGGACTCCTCGCGTCAATGGTCCCTGTTCATAGGGTGTTGCATGTTTTTGGGTGATGGGGGAAACCGGAGTACCCGGAGGACACCCATCCAGACACGGGGAGGAAACATGCAAACTCCACACAGAAAGGCCCGGGTGATCCGGGGATCAAACCCGTAACCTTCTTGCTGTGAGGCATGAGTGTTGCCACTCAGCCACCGTGCCGCCAAATATGTAAACACTTTGACTGAATAAGATCAGGGTTCTGTCCTGTTGACTGCTGGAGATGTTGGGTTCCTTTAAAATACTGTTCAGATATAGGTAGGCTATAAAATAGGAATAGAAATGTGTTACCCCAGTCCATAATATTTATTATTATATTATATTATTTATATTTAACTGCAGGGGCATGAGCATGAGTCTGCATAATTGTGTCAAACCTGAATGACTTTGTACATTGTTTAGGTGTGACTTGTGATGTGTTTTGGCCTATGATGTATTTTTTAAATGTTAAATTATTTATTTTTGGTTTACACTATTGTCTTGTTTGAATAAATGGGAAGAGAATGCAGCTGATCCCTGCGTGAAGATGACTTGATGCAGTTGACTTGACAATATACAATAATCATGATTAAATGCAAGTATTATGAGTATTATAAGTTTGTTTTCATGTAAGAACAAAGAAAAGTGAATCTATTTGGATTGGGTTAAAGCTAAGCTTAAGTTTTGTTAGTTGTGGCATTGTATCATGACCTGAGTTAGTATGTTACTTTGAACTCCACAGCACAAATCACTAACACTATATGACTAAGGCAGATGCATGATCATGTTTCCTTGTATGTTATTTGGAGGGCAGGAAGAGGTTACCAGGCAATACAAAAAAATCTATGATCAAGAAATTGTTTACACTTTTTTGAGTATAGCCATTTTAATTAAGCCTTGTATATTTGAGTTTAATTAGGAAACAGAATTATTATTAAATTTATTGTAATTATTATTTTAAATTATTGTAATCCTAAACTAGCAGTAATTGGATATAGATTATTCAATATCCACCAATCACTACAGGATGAATAGATTATATTTCTAGCACACAGTGTCCTGGTGTTTGCTGTATTGACCATTTAAACAATATTTCAATACTCAATCTTCAGTAAGCAATATTTCTCCCAAATGTAAAAATAAGCACTTCCTCTTCCCTCAATACCCATTCATCCCTCACTGGCATATATTACCTTCTTGTGCACCGTTATCAATCATTTCTAAAGCTTTGTGGCAGCAGCGGTGGGACTGTCCCGTCGGGATTCATGTCCAAAGGTTTTCTGACAAATGAGGCGGCAGATTAAAACAGAAGAGACATGATGCTGGATCTGCGTAATCCGCTGGTGTTACGGTATTGGCACGGTTTCTTTGACCCAGTACTGCCGCTGAGCTTCACTGCTGCTGGAAAACAATGTAGCCCTCCTGAATTATTGGCTCTTCTTTCTGGGATGATTGAAGCGTTGTACTAGTGTGAATGCGTATGAATAATACATACCAAGGTCAAGGTCTAATATCAATATCAATTTGTTCTTAAGGACCTGCTCAAGTGCCCAGGTGCAGCGTCAAGGGCGGCGCAAGAAAACACGGCGAGAATGCTCGATCCCATACTGATTGTAGGGTGCATCAGCTATTCATGAGCTAACAGAGCAAGTTTTCTTCTCAGAGAAAAAAACTGATATTATTAAAAGTTTGAGAGCTTTTGTACTTGTGTCTATAGGAGCAGCAGGCCAGTTTTGAATGTGTTTTGTGGCTAAGAGCCTATTCCCCAGCTGCCACTGCTCCCCACCGATCTTGATTACTTTCAGATAAACATTTTACAGCTCTGTGTGAATGTTCTCTCACAGGGATCCTGCACAAAAAACACACACAATAGACACATTTACAGTCCTGAATTAGAATGTTTGGTGTAGGAGTTTTCATTGTATGTATTTATTTATTTAAAAACACATGTCGTATTTTTTCTATACAACAAAAAAAATATTTGGTTCTGAATGCATTGTGCCTCTTTTTGATAATATAAACCCTTAATGGACTGCGGGTAATGCACTAAAGTTGAATCTGCAGAGGGCCATTATTGTCACTGTATTAGTCATCTCAAAACGGTCTTTTGGACACTGTGGGAAACTCACTTAATATCAGTGCACTCATTTCCTCATTAGGGCACTTTATATTAGATAACATTAGATTATTAAAAGGAGAGGTCATAATTAATCTAAATGTTAAAGGTGGGAACTTGGACTCTGTCTTTAGATTTAAAAACTTGAAACTTAAGTATTCAGTAAAAGTTAACTTACATTTAACTTACCATTTTGGTGTCATCTTAGGTAATCATCTGCCTTTTATAGCCTTTTAATTATCCAGGAACATTAAATCGTAGTGATTTAACTTTAATGTTTATATTCTCTTCCAGGTGCACCCTGTTCCCTTTGTGATTGTATAATTTGACAATTTTAGAGTTATGTAATTTTTATTTAAGCACGGCAATCCTCCCTCACAGCAGCAAATGTGTGTGTGTGTGGATACCCAAAGGTCAAATAGAGTTAATCGCCTCTTAACCACATAGAGCTGGATAGTGCACCTGATCCAGAACGCTCTCCACAGCCCTGACCCGTCCACTCTGCCCACTGTAGCCTATTTCCCCGACAACAGATCTGTGCAGAACAGGATCGAGTCATAAATTATAGAGATTGGAACAACCCAAAGTACAGGTCATGTCCTAATGGAGAACTTTTTACTGATGTGAAAAAGAGCAAGTTATGAAAACACATTTATTTTGCAAAAGAAAGATGATGGCTTAAAAGTACACACCACAACCTAGATAACGTAACAAAAAGCTTTCTGAAGCACTTCAAATGTTTTCTCCAGGGAAAGTGGCCAGATATGTTTTGTGCCTGAGAAAGCACATGAAGAATTTCCTTTTCATCATGGTACAAATGACAAAAATGGGTAACAGGACAGTCTTTTACCACTTGTTGATTTGTTTTTGATCATTTGTCACAAAAAACCCAAACACTAGAATAAATGTCTTATGTTCTGGTAGTCCCTGTTATAAGTTCCTACGGTGCAAAGGGATTAAAGTTTCAGTACTTCTTCCACCCCTGTCATCCTGGCATAGTGTCTGCTCCAGCGTTCAGACCAATCACTGGTCTATGAGAACCTCTGGTCTCAACACCGGCCCAGCACTCTATAGTAGACTGACACTGAAGGAAGAGATTTTTTCATTACATTTTCCCTATTCCCATCTCCTCTGTCACTTTCCTCCACCTTTGATTCGTCTCCTCAGCATCACTATTTCATTTGCCTTTTGCAGCTCTGTAGATGTCTCTATTGCACTTGACTACCATCTCTCCTCCTTTGTGCATGCTTGTCTTTGATATTTTCCACTATACTCTGTGCTATACTTCCAGCAGCCATCCACCCACCAGTGCCTAATATTTCACCAATCTCAACCTCCCTTCAGCTTGAGTTTAGGTGTAATAAAAACATAAAAAACTAAATCTTTATGATAAAATATTTGATGTATGATTTTTAAGCTATATGTAATGGGCTAATATGTAATTGCACTTATTAACCCATTGACAAAAGTCTGTTTTAACGTGATTATCAGAGCTTGTAAGATTAAGGTGTGTTCTGCCTGGTGTTATAGTGATTTAGGACGCTGTGCAGATGTGCTTCTATACCCCTCAGAATCATGGGTACAACTCCTGGCCCTTTGTCAAATGTCTCAATGAGAACAAATGATTAAAACTGTGTAAAAGTATGAGAAGTGTTGTAGTTGCTTTGTCTCAATGAACGAAGTCCCTATTCTATCTCTACCTATTTATATTACTTTTGTTGCATCTCAGTGCCTGCATTTCTCTTTCTTTTCACACCATTTTCTCTTTGATTATCTCTCCTGCGTACATCTCCTTTAGTCCTCCACCCACCCACACCCCTACAGGCTCCTTACTCTCCTGTGTTTTTATATTTTACCATCTGTTGCCACTCACACTGAGCACCACACTGGCACGAGAGCATTGTAAATTAGACAGCAGCTGTAGTGCAAAAATCTAGGGGGCGCTCAATGGGAGGCTAAGTGTAATTTTCATCAGAATAAATCAAGGTTTGCATTTGGCACTAAATGACATCCTTGACATTCCTCACTGTTAATGGCAAAATATACTCGTCTTTGGAAATGTTTTGAAATGGATGTTCCGATTCTCGTGTCAATGTGTCTATCAAATGGCGCTCACTAATAGGTGTTACATTTTCATCCTTGACATGTTGGCAGGTGTTCTCTTTTATTCCTGAGGCGGTGGTTCGTATGAGCACTCAGAGAAGTGGCCGGCTGCCTTGCTAACCTTCTGCTACAAACTGAGGGAGACATTTCCCAGGGGCCACGGGTGCATCTTTGGACCAATGGCGTGTCATCACCTCAACACACGGTGACTCTTTTAACCTTTCACCTGCACTTCATGTCCATTTAGCAACCAGCCGGAAAAAAACACTACCTGCCCTGGGCTACTGCTCTACATAGAAAGTCTACCGTAGATACATGTCAAAAGAATATAAGGCTATCAAAAGACAAGTGTTACATGGAAAATATTGCCTTTACCGTTACTGTTTGCGATTACTATACATTTTTGTTTCCTTTCCATTCCTTTCTCATATCTCAATGTATCTGATATATCCCTAATGCATATATGATTGTGCTACTACTACATTTACTATAATTTACTGTTACTATAATACTAAGTAAGTATTTAAGTATTATTATATCACTGCTCCTATTTCTGTCTACTTTGGCTGTAAAAGAGAAGCTGAGCTTTTCTGTTAGAGATTTTTTCATGGAAATAGTCTTAGCCTACTGTAGTTAAATTAGACTTTCACTTAACACCTTATCAGCAGCCAATTATAGGCTCAGGGCTAAGTGAATTGTAATGGGCAAAGGGCTCCCTTTTTATGCTTCGTAATGTTATCAACCTTTTCTGCAAAAGACTGAGAACTCAGACCAGAGATAAGCAAAATACCCAAACTAATCAAAGTGGCTTTAATCTGTTTAGGGGCAGATTAAGCGGGAGCACCAGACTCTTCAAAAAGTTGTTTCTACTTGTCCTGAAGTGTGCTCTGAAATGTGCTTTTCACAGCAGTATAATCCAGTGTGAATGCCCCTGGTGATACAAGCCCAGCAGGTTTGTCTCTATAGCAATGTTCTTTTCTTAAAATTGTGTTAATCTGATTGAGTAGGGATCAATCTTGCTCAGACTATTTGGTTTTAAAGGAATAGGTTTTAGTATTGTATATTTTAAAAGCTTATGTTTTAGCTGTGAAGCCAAAATATAAATAAATACAATGAAGTGTACCCTACATTAACCTAAAAAAAACCCATTTTATTTCCATCAGTTGTTTTCCCTGTAAAGTGCCTCTCCTTACTCGAGAGTAGTAATTAAACTGTGAATGCCTTATTTGTGATTATTGGCTCTAGGCACACACACACTTATACTCTCAGGACAATTAAATAGGGATACCTAACTTTATTAGAAGGTCATATTCATAGACGTTTTACATGTTCATAACTCTGGCTGTTTTAAATTTACATTATATCGTTTCCTGCCTCCTGCGTAGATCTATACATCTAGGAAATAGCCAGATAAGTGCTGCTGATCTCATGAATAATAAATGCTCTCTCACGCTGCTCTCAAAATAGTCCATTTGTAGATGTGGACATGGGGATATATATTCGATACAGGATGCCTTCTCCTGTTTGCACGATCAATATCAGCCATGTCAGCAACTCTGGTCCCGTCACATCTGACGCAAAACTGTCCACATCAACTTCAGAAATTCAAGGTTAAGTAAAAGTGGATTATAACTTTCAACGTTTCAAATAACTGCAATTATAACTGGACTTTATGAAGATGAAGGCATAAATAAAGAGAGACAATCAGTCCTCCTGCTATTATTCACAATGGGCAAATGCGTCTTGGTCGAATACTCAAAGCCAGAGTTTTGATTAAGTACAGACCGCCCTCCCTTGGGACCACTCTGTCTGTGGTAATAATAGGGTTCTTAATGAGTGCAAGTATGTGGGTTATAGGACTAAAGTAAATCCCTCCATTCAAATAAAGCATAGCAGTTGTAGGAGAGACCAAGGCCAGGTTGGTGAAGTAATGAATGACTATTTTGATTCCAAGCAGGATTACAGTATGAATTTGCTAATAAATAATCCCTCAAAAAATCGCTTTTAGTCTATTTAAAAATAGAATCAGTAGGAAGCACAGATGCCGGCTCTCAAAGATAATGAAGCAAAAGTTCAAATTATCCACCATAACATTTATTTCGATAAAGTATAGATACTTTCAATATTTCAATTGACTCCAAATAGGTCTGTCTGGAGCTCCACCTAATAGGTTAACTGAACAAAAATACATTCTTTGTGAAATCATTTACATAAGCTATGGTAATTACACTGGTTATGCAGATATGTATATAATAGTAGGTTAACTGGCATAAACAGAACAGAGGAAGTCTAGAGAGACTCGACTTCCATTTTTCAAGTTAGGAGATGGCAATGAGAGTGACCTAGATAACAGGTCTATCTACACAGCCCTGTATGCGACCTAATCTATTCTGCTCTCATATTCTCATATTAGTCCTGAAGATTGGAAAGGATCTGTCAGCATGGCCCAGACTTTCCAAATCAATCTGTGAAAACCATTCCTATAAACGCTTATATAATGTCATTTAGGCAGGGTTCTGTCTACTGAAGTGACACTATTGCTCACAGAGATAGGGTCCACACTGCTCCCACAAAAATGCTGAAGGATGATTTTCTATTTCGTGTTTTTCTCCCATTTTAATTCCCTATCTATTTCTTAGGAAGACATTCACAAAATATAAAGGATGTGACTTGAGGTGTTTGAATCATTTATTATCAAAACAACATGATGAGGACCATCACTACAGGCTAAAATAAAAATAGAAAACCCATTTTAAATCTGATCTGTATTTTTTCTGGTGAAGAGTCTGTTATCTGCTGCCATCACAATATGGAATTAAACCTGCATCTCCATGATTAAAAAAAACAAACCAAAACCAAAACAAACTAACTGGAAAAAAGCAAGACATATACAGTATGTTTAATGTTATATTGTGGAACATTGTGAGCATTTACATCTACATATATTTATGATTTTATGGAATTATTGTTAACTGCTTTTCCTCAGGTGGATTTGCTTGAGTTGAGTTTTTGGGTAAACCAGTTTACTACTTTGAGTAATTAATTCAAGTAAAAAAACATGACTGGCCAGGAGTCTTTCTCTCAAGGCTGTACCAGACTGTGTGAAAAGTAATAATTATTACAAAATATTGTTCCTGTAGTACAACTAGGACATCACTTCTAAAATAGACTTCAGTTTGATACTCCTATTGATTTTTGCCAGCCACAATCAATACCAACTTTCAAGGTCTTATTTTGTTGAAAAACTTCATGATCAGATGTCATTAAGGTGATTTTTTTGTAGTTCCCTTTAAAGTTAAAAGGAGTAGGTAGAGGTGCTATAGCCTAATCTGCTGCCTGACCCTTCGCTGATTTCCTTTTCTAGTTCTAGGACGTTCTGCTCTTTGTCGTGGTGGAGAGGAGATCTGGAGGAGCGCGGGTGCAGATGTGTTCATTCACTCCAGCAGCAGCAGCAGTTGTAGGTGTGCAAACCTGTGCCAAACACGGCTGCCAACTGGGGCTCATAAAAACATAATGAGAGCTGTGCTGTGCTCACAGTGATAGACCCACTAACACTGGCAGCACGTCCACTCAGCTTATTTCTCTGGGCCAAAACCCACGCATATGGAGACACAATTGGACCAGCAAAATATTTCTGGGTTGGTTTTATTCCAACTTGATAAAATATGTCAAAAATTTGTTTAAAAGTGTTAATCTGAGTTTGAAGATCCTATATTACACAAAATTGACTCTTGTGAGCTTTAAGACATGTTGTAATATTATTACCTCAGCAAAACATGTCGGGAAATCTGTTATGATTCATTCACACATGTTTGACTAACTGCGTATTATTTTTCTGTCTACATGTCATGTAGTGGCAGTTTTCAAGTTAACAGCTACCTTTCACCTTTTGGTCGGTAAAGATTGATCATTTGGGGGCTGAAATTATCCAAATGATTCTAGTAAAGGTGTTTGGAGTTTAAAAACCTCCTGTATTACCACATTACAACACAAAGTGTAATGGAGTGTTTTCTGTTTCAGAGAAGAACACAACCTAAATATGCATAATTTGTGTGTTAAACATGCGTAAATGAAACAAAAATCTCCACGTATGATTGTGATGATGAAACAACATTATAACAGGGATCACAAAATAGCATAATATGTGCCTCTAAAAGATTAAACTTTAAGCATTCTTACTGTGGGCTCGCATTGCAACAGACGTAATTTGTGATGTGATTTCTCCTGGTGACCAACCTCAGTTTGGTCTGCTGGGCTGGGTTCCTACACAAAAAAGTTACCTACATTTAGTACGTTTAATACGCTAATAATACTAGCTTCTTTCCACTTCAGTACAATTTTTTTGACAAGCTCCATGACTTGATGAAAGTGCTGCTTGAAAACCACATGATCTTCACCTCTGTAAATTGATCTTGAGCCCAGATGCATGTTCCCTGTTAGCCGTGTGCATGTAAGCTTCAGAAATAAGCTCAGAAATGTCTCTTGCAGTCCCCAGTGTGCAGCCTTTTGTTAACACTGAGAACCTTGTGTAAGAGCCGGGCCCCCTAGAGGTTTGCAAAGGTATTAATATTTCAGCCCCTGTACACAAGATCAAAGTAAAGAGTGTATCCATCTGACAGCGGCTGCTTACTTAAAGCGTTGGCAAATAACACTTGAGCTCTTGCTATCTTCTCCCATTAGCCTGGTATACTCACCAAGTACTTTTTTAGCCTCTTACAAAAGTGTTTGGTAGTGGTACAGCAAATTGGAAGTTAAGTTTGTATTTTAATAACTGAAAATTAGAAAAGCTATGACCTTGGGTTAAAAAGCAGCGTAATGAAGTTGCAAAACGTTAAACAAAATATGCTATTAGAAAATTTAAAATAAATGGCTCAAATACATAAATGAAAAAAGTAAAAGTTTCTGTTATGTAAAATGTAACTGAAAATGGCCTCTGTGTTATCATTTGGGGAACACACTGTGTGATCCTTATACAGTGTAATTCCCAGTTCAACTCTCAACTCAAGCGTGCCTCATTCTTTGGAAGAAAAAAATGTGCAAATAAGCTTCCACCTCCCGCTGCTTTGCTTTAATCTGAACTCACTGAGTGCTGACTCCGAACAGTAACTAGAAAATATGACTGGATTTGAATAGTGTGGAATTCTGTGCAGCAGGACAAGCCCAGGCATCACCTTTTGACTATAAATAGCACCTGGTATCATTGTCATTTCTGCGCACCTCTGCTGCTCTGTCACCTTCTCCTACCTCCCACTGAGAGTTGGACTGAGAAGGAGGACATTAATCATCTTGTTCTGGATTTCCTATTGCTGGTCACAAACGAAGATCTTTTACTAAATCTAAAAAAGACACTACTATTGCATTCTCATTTGGCAGGGTCTAAGCTATAATGGAGACATTTGAATTAGGAAGGGCATCTGTCTTAAAACATCTCAACAAATATGTAAGCCACTACATACAAATTGAAGGTTATAAAATTGGGGATAAAATGCCTAAAAAGCTTGTGGTTATGCCACCCATGCCACCTGCTTGTTTCTGTGGAGATGTTATTGCTTTGTTATACTTTGGGAATATTTCTGACAATGCAGTCATACCTCAGAAGAGACAAATTACACCTTAAGCTTGTCAAAGCAGAAAATATTTTCAATTTAGTTATAACTTAGAACTGTGAAGTTCATTTAATCCCCATGTAGACAGATAATCATATCATAAATATATTTGGCAATAAAACAAAGTTGCTATTGCACCATGTTTTTGGGTTGTTGTTTTTTTTGTTTTGTTTTTCATGTAAATTAATTTGACATGTAGTGTTGTTTACTTTAGCATCATTAGCACAAAATATTTGGGAGCGACGCCTTGTTGTGGTCCTTGTTTTTGCTTTATTACTTTCATTTTGTATTTCAAAACCAAGTGATGCAATTACAAGATGATAGTGCAACTCTACCATCCTAATAGAGTCTTTTTGGAGAGACACTATGATGCAACATTTTCAGCCCAGTGCCACAGCTCCATCTTGTATAAATTGTATTAAAAAACCACAGACTGGTGCCTGTCAAAATGTCAACTTCCCGTGAACAGACAAAAACCTCCATTTTAACCTGCATTTTGGAGCAGACTGACTAATGGAGACTTATGTGGGAGCTGCAGTGCATTATTGCCCTTTAAGTGAGTATATGGTGCTTTTAAACAACACAGCCAACATCTTCATTTAGTCCAATGTGAAACACTAATTTGCATCTGGGGCATTTTAGGTTGAACATTTGCGTGAAAGATTGACTTCACCAGCTCATTAGGTAAAGAACACAGCAATGCAATGCAATGCAATCATTGGGCAATAAAAGCTAAAAGCAGAATGTGTCGTTCTAGAGGAGATACATTCATTTAAGCTTGTGGAAGGCACTGTGGACACACTCGCATGCATTAAGGTGGCAGAGTGTGGACAGGCGTAACAAATAACTGTAAATAAATGCTATAAAGGCCGTGGTCAGGGCAGACCTTTTGTGCACAATGTAACATGGAGCTTTAAAACCATAAAAGGGACAGAAACTACACAAAACAGACCTGGTTTTAGATTTGAGCTACTATTTCAAGCAAAAGAAAGAATCAGACAAAAAGCAATCCATTACACCATAGGATTTAACTTAAATGGGGCACATTATGCAAAATTACACATTATACTATTTTCTGATCTATGTTATTCACATATGTTTAACGCAACCCTGAATTTTTAGGCTGAGTTCTTATCTCAAACAGAAAAAAATATGTATATATTATTGTTAATGTTTTCACATAACCCCTATCTTCATTCATGTCCCGTAAGTTTCTGAGTCACATATGGTTCGAAAATGAAGAATTTAGATCAATATTACAGCTTACAATTAATAAAATGTGAAAAGAATGATCTACCTGATATTATCTATCAAACATCCTTGTGAATGTACTGGCAATAAACATAACCTGGTGTTTAAATTTTTTTCTCAGATTCTGATGGGTAAACAAATATGGCCAGTAAACTACACACACTGCAGCCATTAGTTTAACAGCCATAATTGATCAGAGCAAAATGATGAAAATTGGTGTACGAATCAAAGCATGTCATTTTCTTGGAATCAGCCTTCACTCCCTCGTGGGTCCGATATTACAGCCTTGTTACTGTGCATGCTATAGTACTACCACTCAGCTGGATGTGTGCGCAGCCTGTATATGCCCCATATGTCTGTTCATAAAGATGTGACCTTTGTTAGTGATGTCTCAGCTCCCCGGTGACCCGGTGCTACCCTGACCTCAGTTTCCCCTCACTCTGGTGGTGCAGAGTGGGTTCTGTCCATTTGCATTTATAGTGTTGACACGAGGAGGTGAGATAAAACAGCATTTGTGAGTCCTGTCTCTGGTGTCACAGCTCAGGGGTGTTACCTGTACATGACCATCTGCCTCTCCAAACATGAAAACAGCTACAAATACTACATTATTAGAGTATATGAGTAGATATGCTTCCATGGCCTTTTGAACTCACCATTGGCTGATGGAAATATATATAGTCCATTATCAGAATAGGATCAGTAACCTCTTAAACCCCTGTGTACTAGCTGTACTGCCAGTCTGTGTACTGAAATCAGATCTTAAATTATTATGCAGTGGTTTGCATATTGAGTATCTTGGTATTCTGCTTTGTATATTTTGTTCAGCTCTACTACCACTACTTCTGCTGATACTACTACTTCTAACACTACTATTATTACAGTATATTTTTATATTTATTATTATATTACAGTTTAGTAGAAGGCTGGTTATAGAAATATAATTCTCATTTTTTTTTCTCATCTGACTTCCCATAAAGGAAGAAGTGTGTGGCTAATTACATGTGTGAACTTATGATGAATCTCTTTTTCTAAAACTCTATAAACCATAACGTTATAAACATATTGTGACAGTTTTCAAAAAGTATTTATTTTATACAATAATTGATAAAATTATTGAAACCTCAGACCACTGTTGAGTGCCGTTAAAGAGCCACTTTTACCACTTTGGCAGCATGTCACCAAATACATAGTAATTTCATAAATTAGGTCAAATTGGCCAGTTACTTTCAACCAACCACTGCAAATATGCTAACCTCATTAATGCTGATAGGACAGGAACAGTTAACACAGAACAAATTTAATGTATTTATGCATGATGCTGAGTTGTGCATATTCTTGAAGGGTAATGCATTCTGCGTTTAACAATTAGTGCAAGGGCCTCCACACATGAGCAGGCCCAGCTATTAAAATGAAAACACAACGCTGAAGAGAAGACAGTACTGTGAAGTCAGATGAAAAGGTCTTTGGGCACAAAGACACAAGCATCATCGTGGGAGGAACCCAAGATGCCACGTAGTCTCTTTTATGCCCCAACTGGAGCCAATTTCAGACAAATAACAAACATTATCTCTGTGCACTGCAGTGTGGATTTACCATTTTTTAGCATCCTGACAAAAACAACAGAAGTGGGCTAGCATCTGAAGGAGCTGTTTTAGGGTACACCTCATATGCTTTCTTCCAACCATCTGGCACCCGAGCAGTCGAATCATGGTGGCCAATTAGCGAATAAACTCAGTAATCTTCCACAAAATATTTTTGCTAAAAGAATGTTTGTCTGTGTTGGGACTTCAAATGTGTTAAAATTACAGAGTAAAACGCTTTGAATTGTGGAACGTGGTTTGATGGTGAATGGTCACCAAGGATACCACTATTTCACATCAAATAATTAAAGAGCAGGCAGTGGAGACAAGGACCTCAGTTCTGTGAAAATTTCAAACTAAATGTTGGCAGCAGTAGATCCTTTCAGTGTTTGTAACAAAGCAGCTTCTAAGACATAAAAAACTAACCTCTGAACCCACAGTTTGAGCCTCTGCACTGTGGGAGGTTGCTTTTTAAAAAAAATATATATATCTTTTGTCCCCTGTGTGGTGGACATCCTGAATGCAGCAGGAGTTGAAGTGCATGAGCCACAGATATGAGTCATGTTTATACCCTCTGTGTTTTAGGATTACTACTGCAATTTATGTTGTCCTTGTACTGTTTATGTGGTGGTGAGCCAAAAATGAATTTCTACATCAACAATTAGACACTAAATGACCTCATGAAAATATTTTTTTAAAAATCTGTTAACTTTTAGCCACCATAGTGCATGGTCAGTAATACAAGTCAATAATAGTTTGGCTCATGTTTTAATGAGATAGTTACAATGTGAGAACTTGTTAAGTTTTGCTATTTGAAATGACATCAAAACTGGAGGTTATTAGAAACTTTTTTGCAAATATATAAACAACTACCATCTGCTCCACTGCCTAAAACATCCAAATTAATGTACTCCCGCGCACTAATAAAATCCACTGTGCGTAAGCGTCTGTAATAAAGTTCCTGTATTAGTTTTAGAAAGACAATGTCATCATTTGTTACATCACTCAGCCAACTGTCACATCCGGAGGACATCCAAGTTAAACTGCTATCAAACTAATTGGTACCTATTTCATATTTAATATTGAACCCTTCACACATACATTTAAGAGATTGCAGCAGTCACTTGGGCAAGGTCACACTGGGTACACTTCACAGAGCACCATTACTAAGCTGCAGAGCCTAAAGCCACACTGGGTCTTTAAACTCAGCGAGGTGGAGTATCTCATTGATTAGATATGGAGTAAAATGACCGGTGTACTCCTGCTTTGCTTCACTAAATGAATACAGGGATGGTTCATATTGATTTTCTTACAGCTGTCGATTAGTTCACAGGACATATTTCCTCTGTTGCAGGCACAGGTCCCATTAAAATGCTTGTATTGCCAGGTGGAGTTTTGCATGCAGTCTAATGGGCCAGGTAATGAGCAGTCTGCTGCAGTGGGGTACCTGACTTTACCTAGAGCCTTGACGCTAATGCTGCTCCTCTCTGGGACTCCGAGCCTTGTTACCCTGTGTGTGTTTTTTTTTACAGCTCAAGTCCCATTAATGGCTGCACCCAGTTGTTGATATTTGTCAGGCGCACTGGGCACTGGGCACTCTGTAATAGACACTAACGAGATCAAATTGGCTTTTCCTTTGCCTTCCAGCACCAAACCTGAATGACACAGAGGACCACACAAAGGGCACTGCCAGGGCTTCAAGGTTGCCCTCAGCAACAGTCCAGCAACTCAATTATTCCTTCTTGCATGGAAACAATGCTTCCAATGGGCTGCCTTTATTATCTCTGCCAAGGAGATTATGCGTTCGAGTCGGTTTATTTATTTTATTTTATTTTTTTATTTATCCGGATCCAGATCTGGATTCTGTGTCCACGTCATCCCTTGGCAGAGATCAGAAATCTAGGGATTGCTCTTGTTTTAATTTTAATTTTAATTTTTATTAAACGCCATTGTTTACATTAGGGACCTTTTTCCATTAACCACCCTGCATAATCCAATGTGCATATGTGTGTCCCTCCACTCTATACATAATGTACATCTGAAGCACTTTGCAGAATCACGACCCAAAGTGTAATTTGTCATGCATATTGATACGCTGGGGCATATTGCGGAGCAGGGAGCACAGTTCCTTTGGAGTCTCTGTGGTCAATAATTGATCATGTCTTTTATAATGGTTTATGTGGACAGCTGTGGCACGAAAGTGCACTACTGTAGCTCTGACTTATCTGCTGGAGACTACTGGTGGATATATACACATCTGAAAGCCCATTTTCAATATTCACTCAATTTACAAAACAGCCCCCAAATAATGGAGCTGGACAAGATGTCCTTTCTGAATACAAAGAGCTTTTTCTATGGCAAAATAAAGTCATGTTCTCTCAAGTGAACAGCTTTTGTGCTTCTTTGTCGCTGGCTTTGTTCATGCTTTGGTGTAAACATTTGTCAATTCCTTTGTTTCGGGAGAATGCCCCTGCTCTATAAAAAGAGCAGTTAAAGTCATAGAAGTGAGTGACAGATTGTAAAAAGACATTGCTCTGCTCTCCAGTGAAGCACAAATGAGTGGGTGTTTTCTCTGTTCCACTGACAGAGGCCTATAAGACAGTTGTCAGTTCAGCTGCAGCTGTTTACTACAGTATAAGGTGAAAGAAACATAAATGTGTTTGTGTTTATGCATGACTAAATGGTTTTGAAGATACAAGAAGACAAAAACAGTGTTGCTGTGATACTAATATTTAAAATTTGATTTCAAAACTAGGTCATACTGATTTTGCTGCCATAATGATAATAATGATGATGATGATATTTGGCTTAGAGGCAAAGCAGTGTGGGCCCAAAGGTTATTTACAAAGCAAGTATAACAGTATAACGAAAGTATAACGAAAAAGAAACTTAAGATAAGATAACTGTTTGAATTTACTACTCTATAATAGAGTACAGTGAGTACAAGCATGATTATTGTTTTAACATTT
>KN513013.1:0-10890 GCA_000787155.1 Scartelaos histophorus | reverse complement strand
CTTTTCATTGTATTTTGTTTTGTGTGTGTGTCTGTGTGTGTGTGTGTGTGTGTGTGTTTTCATAACCACGTTTTGTCTCTTTGAATACTATAGTGTACTGAAGAAATAAGAAATATAATATAGTATAATATATTTAATAAAATATTTTAAATGATTTATTTGTGTGGCCCCCTCCCTTTCACATTTGAGTGTATGGCCGAGGCCCTGCGTGTGTGTGTGGAGCTTCTGGGGCCACGGTTTTTAAAGACAGCTGTAAAAGGCTCTGCTCGCCTCCGACACATTCATCAACGTCAGACGCCGACAAGACGCTATTTAGTGAAAGTGTAAGTGCAGCAGTATATCTTAGAGCGGAGTGGGCCACTCAGCAAACAATGCCACAAACCCACTTTTTTATTTGCCTCGCTCTAACCTATCTAAAACACATTACATGTTACGACTTCGTTTTAAGGACATCGTCCACAAATATTTTTTTCATGACAAATTGGTACAATTTGATTTTGTTTTCTAAACTAGACAAAAAAGAAATAAAGAAAAAGAGCGCTATTGTGTAAACACAGAGCCGCAGCGAGGAGAGATTACAATAGTTTATTGGCCTCATAGCCCATTATGTCTAATTCTGTAATGCGATTGCAGTGCGCACTATTCCCTTGTTACACACTATATGTTCAAGTGGATCAGTTGTATCTGAAAATAGTTTTCCGTGTTGTTTTATCGCATCTGTATGCACAGTTGTTCAAATGTGAAACTTCTTCACTTCCCTGAGCTGTTAGGTTTACATGGCTTCACTTAATGCTGCTGTAAATCTTGGTTAAACGGCGAAAGTGTGTCAGTGCGGTGTATTGTGTGAGCCGAGCAGGAGAGAGAGGGCCAGAGTCCCATAAGGCAGAGCGCCATCTAGCAAACAAAGGTAGAAACAATCAGAGCCGGGAGAGCGCGCTGACGCACAGAGCTCCCTCCGCGCACATGGCACCGAGGACGCTGCTCTCTGGAAGGCTCTTTCCAACTTTGTTAGAAATTCTCACATACTCCTTGTCGGTGCCGATCATTTGGATTGTTTTATGTTTTAGCCTAAGGCTTATGTTAAAGCCTAAATCTTCACAAACATCGCCTACAGAACAGTTGATCTAATTTGTTGTGCTAAAGAAGAGCAGCGCTACTACTTACTTGATAAAACAGGTCGATACTGAACTGGCTGTGTTTGTGTACCACAAACAAACGCTATCCAAGTCCAAAGACAAGTTGCGAATTAATTTGACACGATACACTGTGCCAAAAGTAGGTATGGGGCACTTACAGGTGGGTCAGAAACTTGAGCGTAAATAACGCAAATAACGCAAATAATGCAAATGTGCCACTCTCAAATGTCATGAGCAGCAAACACAAGTCTTTTCCTTTAGTGACAGTGCAGGAGCAGCGCTAGTACACGAGAAATAATGATGAGTAACGATAGCCTTATAAAGGCTGATCACACAAACACGGGGACCAGCAGCTTTCTACTGGTGGAGCAATCAATGCTATGGCACAGCAGCTTAACTTAAGACATTATTGATGAAGATAAAAGCTTATATTTTCTGACAGGTCTTATATGAAGAGCATGACCATAGTCCGCGCGTGAATTAGAAGGGGGTCTGCAGACTGAGGTGTGAGAGCAACCCTTCCCCTGTCTTCATTTTACTTGTCAGTCCTGCGACAACCACCAATTGCAGCATTTATCGTTACACCGACTCATCAGTAAAATACACATACAGGACTCAATCCAGAAAATGATCTAGCAGACCTCCAGAGGGTCAAATATAGGCCTACATTTTGGCACAGGACACACTATTTTACTCTAAAAAAATGTATGTGTTGTCCATGGATTTTTATTTTTTTATCATTTCTTTATTTAGTATAATTGGGTGGGTCTTTGGTAGGTGCAGAACGTCACATACTTGGCTAAGAGCTTCCAGCTGCACTGTTTGCTTATTATTCTCGTAAAAGCAAAACTAATATTCTATCATACAGAAACTCGAATGTTTTATAACAAAGTGTTGTTTTTAAGGCTGCTAAACTTCTTCTTTTGTATTTCATTATGTTTGCCTTGTTATTGCTTTGTATTCTATTACATGTACTTCCACGGTTGGCTGCAGAAAGCCCACCCGTCACAAAATGACCGTACGCGGGGAATGGGCCAAGTGAAGATGTGACAGGGCGTATTTGAAGTATGATAAGCTTTGTGGTCCACTTCTTTTCATTCCCCTGCCTCAAATATACGCGCGCTTTCAAATAAGCCTCTTTGGCAATCTCACGCCGACCCACCCCCCACCACCCCCTGCCACCTTAACAAGAATGGGCGACTGACCTTTAGGGCCCAGTCCACTCTGCGGTCCAGTTTTATCCAAATAAGCCCCCCACCATACCTCATACGGTTTCAGCAATTCTTTACTGATATCATCAGCAGATGCAAATGAATCTGAACAGCTTTGGAGACGGGGGTAGGTTATAGTGTAGTGCAGCATGGACAAAACAGCTCTCTAAGACTTGCGAATACAACGTGTGGAGAGATGGGAATATTGAATAGCCCGCCACCAGAACCATCTCTTGATTTCAAGACTGCAAAAAACACACATTTCTATTCCAGAAATGTTGGCTGCGAAATACCACCGAAAGAATAAAATCGCCATTCAAATGAGATGCGTTTATTTCTGCATGGCCTTTGAAGAGAAGAGAGAGGTCGTGTCACTCAAAAGAAGGAAAGGGCCACTCCGTTGCCCCCTCCTTCTCCCTCACTCTGTCCTTTCCCTTTTTCTTTCAACCCCCTCTCCTGCGCGTGCACACACGCACACACATGCGGCATGGTGCGCCCGCTTTAGGAGCGACACAGAGGCTAGATTAGAGCTTTTAACAAGGGAGAGGAGGCACTTCTATAATCACAGCGGCGGTATGTGGGGCCACAAAGAGTTTGCAACCACAGGGCGACTGGTCTTCTGCAGAGTGGTCCAAGCCTTAAGCAAGACGCACAGCATATAGGATCAAAACGCACTGGTACAAGTTCGTCAAGTAGCCTGGGCCAGTTATTAATGTACAGCAGCACACTCAGAAGTGCATAATCACACAATTATGCCAAGCACCAACATTTCTTATTTGTTTCACGCCAGCTCTTGTGCGTACATTTTACGCACAGCAACGCCAGTGCGCACGTGGACGTATGTGATGAATGATGCTGACTCAGATGGAAAAAAGGACATGTATTTATCAACATGTCTGCGTGGGGTGGCACAGGAAAGGAAAGAGAGCACCGAGTATCCAAAACTAAAAGGAGTCAGTGGGAACCCTCATATCACTGTCAGGTACAGACTGAAAATGATCCTTTGATTCTGTAATTGTCTATTATGATACAATTGTGCAGCCAGAGCATTATGGAATAACAGTGACATGCATAAATGCCTATGTGATTGCAACAAGAGACTGTTGAGTAAAACGCCATTTGGAAACTATTAAAGTGCCCTTAAAATGTCTGTATGCCCATTCCTAAAAAGAATCTAGCAAACCCAAATGAACTGTGGTTATATCTGTTGGATAATGCTCATATCCACCTATCGGAGTAAATGAGCAGTATAAAAAGTGTGTTCCCCTTTAACACTATTTTGGGCCCACTGAACCTGCTGAATGACATTACATGAGAAATGGACATTTCTGCTGGCGTCACAGTATTTGAGGTGCGCTTGTCCATGTACTATTACACATACACAGTAAGATATATATTTTACATTACGTTTGGAGAATAAAGTTCCACACAAAATCATATATGTGATGCAAGTTTGTCGAGTTGTCAAAGTTTTAGATGGATCCTCTCAAAGTTGCCAGATGGAAGTGAGTTTCTCTTGTTGCATCCGATTTACGATTTTCCTCTAAAACTCATCACTTCCCGCACTGCACATCCGGGTGTTTTGCTTTTAGATTCTTGGATGTATTGTCTAAAACAATTAACGCACCACACTCTACCGTGAAAAGTGAACAGATAAAACCTTAACCAAGTGTTGATAAATGTATTGGTGATGACACACAAACACACACGCGAGTGCGTGTCTGTCCGTCCTCTTTCACATCTTTTACGTGTAACCCTCCTCCCCTTTCGCTCACACATCCCCGCTTCTCGCTCACTCCCCTTGGTTCTATCCGTTTCAAGTTTGAGAACACGCAGGAACAACACCAGGCAAACGCAGAGGAATAAACACAAACACACACACACACATACACACACACACACACACACACACACACACACACACACACACACACACACACACACACACACACACACACACACACATACACACACACACACACACACACACACACACACACACACACACACACACACACACACACACACAGAGAGACGAGTAGCTGCGAAGGACAGACAGAAAGTGAAAGCTTGTCTTACTTTCCTCTTTTTCCTCTTGCGTATCTTCATCCATCCATCCAGTGACAGAGTTGACTTGATCCAGTCACTTCTTTCCTGGTTACTTGAAAAAGTCTGTGTTTTAATGAATGTGGTGTGTGTCTGCGTGGAGCTTTAGAGGGAAGAGGAGTGCAGATAGAGACATATTGAGTCCGCTTTAAAAGGATCATTTCATCATGTGGGAGGTTGGGACACACAAAGTTTGGACCCGTGACTGGCATTCCGGAGAGACATGCATATTTTAAAAACAACAAAGCAAGACAGAGACCGGGGGGCCCCGGGGTGGGAGGAGAGAAAAAAAAAAACTTGGAAAGAAGTTACTATCAGATGAACAGCTGTCACAACTTCAGCCCATATTAAGATATACCCTTCTGAAAAAGACGTCTAAATAGCCACTGGGCTAGGCTCAAATTAAAACAAACATTCCCAGAAATAAATTTTGATCATCTTAAAATTCACCCAGTCTTTCTTTTTGTTCATCTTTTATATGAACTGCAACATTTCCTCCTGTTATAGCTCGTCACTCCAAAGCAAAGGCAGTGTGTTTGGCACTGTTATTTTAGACTTGCTATGTCATCGTTTTTTGGGTTTTTCTTTTTTTTTTTTTTTTAATTTGTAACTATTTTTTTCATAATAAATAAATAAATAGAAATACATGGCAAAATCCCACTATTTGGTGAGTATAAAACGCGTGAATGAAAAAACACACATAGAAATAAAACCAACCAAATCAACTAGAAGAGAGTGGATGAGGACACGGGTGTCCAGTGGAAATGAAAGGCCAGGGGCTACAGAGACACACGGGTGAGAGGCAGCGGTGTGCTGTGGCGTAGAGCTGGATATCTCTGTTAGTTGTCAGCGTTTAGTCCATGGCTGTGGAATGCTAATGAGTGAGGTCTCCCTGCCTTTCTCCTTGCTCTCCTCTCCTTTCTCAGCCCCCTCCTCTCCTCTCCCTCCCTCCTCGCGCAGGCAGAAAGCGGATCGATAGCTGACCCAATGCTTTTGGCCAATGCTTTATTTATCTGGCCAGGCAATGATATTATCAGCCTTGAACGTTATATACAGCAAACGTCTTCCTAAATCAACACAAAGGGATCCGCTTACACAGCTATCTGGGCTTTTCCCACAATCTCTCCCTCTCCCCATCTCTTTCTGCACGCGTGCGTAAACTGTGGCGTTTACGCGCTACGCACAGCACAGAGGAAGCGCGTATAGATGTATCCACATAAAGCCAGCGCTGCCTCTGCTCGTACAAGCAGCCGTATGTTCGGCTGATCCTTTGGCTTTAGGGGAGCGTACAACACTGTGACGTCTCTCTCAATTTAATGGCAATTCAACAAGGAAGTCACTTTGAGTGATACAACCTCACTATTAGCCTATTGTCTCAGTGTTTTATGCAAAAAACATTAGGTGCATTATATGGCAGAGCAAAGCACTTGCAGCCATCGCCGTTACGCACTATATGAGACAATATGAGACAATATGAGGAATAAGCCGCGTCATACTTCAAAGCCCCCCGCCCATCGCGCCCATCGCGCACACGCACATAAAGGAGCCGCTATTTGAAAATGGTTATTGTCTCAAACAGCGGAATTTGTCAAATGTGTCGGAGGAGAAAGCCACCTCCTGTAAGTGAAATGAAGTGACGTGTAACGCCAATAGGACATATCCATTGCCGCTTAAAACACGACTTGCACAGACTTTTTTGAGAAATAGGTTTCCTGACAACATGGGATAATAAATGTTTCGCTTTCAGACAGATATCTCAAACGTGAAATCGCACCCAGCTGCTTGTGTAAAGCAAACAAATAGCCCCCATGTTAGGAGTCCTCCACTTGTGGTTTGATGAATGAAACCAGACAAAGGTAAATGGTTATTTAACTCATTTCGCAGTAACACTTTGGTAACCGGAGTTTCCGAAATTACAGAGACACAAATGAGGCCTACAGCGTGCCACAAATCCATCTCCCTTACCCACCACAGCTCTGACAGGACAGGCCATTTTTTTAACCTTTTTTTTTTCCTTGTTGCTCGTCATTAAATCAAAGCACTGATAAGTTGTCATCGCTTAAAATGACAATAATTGTGATGAATTTCTGTTCCTGTTAATAAAATGTAATTACATAAATATTTGGGATGTTGTAGGCCTATAATGTATTCATTTATGATCCTATCGCACTTGAAAAATGAAATTCCTATTCTTTGAGTTTTCTCCTTCGTACACACGTTAATTGGGAACACATGGCACGTTTGTGCGTTTTGATTTGCTCTTAAGGCTCGCGCCTTTGCTCTAGGCTTGGGATTTTAGGCACTTTATTGTATTTTTAATCACTATCAGTGGTTCAAATGTAAGTCTAGCTAAACTACAAAAAGAAAACGAATAGAAACTATATTTACGGTTTCTGTCAAAATGCCCCAAACCTCTGGATATTTATACAGGAGTGTGAATTACGTGTCTTTTATGCATCTTAGGTAATCATTCCATGCCCTGTTCTAGCTCCATTGTCAGGCAGGTATCAGGTGCACGATCTGCTCAATCTAGTCAGACTCGTGACCTGTTGAGTATTGGAGAAAAATACAACATAAGACACACACAAAAGCAGCAGAAATAATAATTGGGTGCATTAAAACTGGGAGTATATATTCTAGTCTAAACAATACACCTCTAACAGGAGTTGTTAGGCACAACGACAAATAAAATCATATGAGAGCATGTGAGGACAACTGAAAGAACAACCTACAGCTAAGGAGCCAAGTAATTAATAGTTTCATATTAACGACTCTGGACGAGACATGCAATACTGACAAATAAAGCCACGGGGCGCAAACACCCCTCCCCCAATCCTATACGCAAGATAACAAATATGGCGATATTAGATTCAGACAGAGCTGTGGAGGCTGCTCCTGTCTAGTCATTGCACGTGAGGATGGAGATATGGCACAACAAGAAGAAGCATCAGAGGAATGACGGCGGGATGATGAAGCCAATTGTTCTAATTGTCAACAGCAAATGACAACACGGAGGCTCCAGGTCCTGTCAGGCGCACACCCCGCGCGCTCCAAGGGCACACACTCTATGAAAACTATGTACACACTGAGGACTTATCGATGTACTCATTACAGTGTGAATGCATCAGGCAAAACCAAGGCCGCGTCTCTTTCTGATGCTGTCTCCTCTTACACATTTTCCTGTCGTTTGTTTCTGTACAGCCCTCCACCCCTCTCCCCTCTCTCTTTCTCTCTCTCTATTGCCATACAATGCATCACGTTCGGTGTTCATATCGACTGGCTTACATGCTGTAAAATACATTTTCCAGATTGATCACGCATATCACAGCAGCTTTGCAGCAGGGCCTAAACCTTTTGCCGAAAGACGCCTACGTCAATACAGAGGCACAGCATCAATGTGTTTCTCCAGGAAAGAAGGAAACATGGTCTGGATTGTGGGGAATCACTTTGATTAAACCATGAGAGGCAGAGCTGGAGGTATCATGTCAGAAAAATACAAAACACACAGATTTTAAGGATATGCAAAGACATGCCTACTTTTATGTTGCTCAGTGTTCTTAGGCTATGGTGACAGTTTAAGCCCAAATCTAGCGCTTATTCTCGCGTCTAATTTACAGTCCCACATTTTCCCACGTCATTTTGTGAGAATAAAAATATGAATACAATTCAGTATGACAGAAATATATATATATGGACATGTTGACTTAACAATTGCGCCAAGTAAATGTTTGAGAAGGAGACATTGTTGCCTGTTTCATTTTTAATAGTACAGTTACCATCACACAACTTCATCAACCGACCCTTCTGCAAAAGCTGCATCATGAAGTAAGCAAATTGAAGGCAACAACCAATAAAATTCAAGAAACAATGAAAAGTGTTTTCGTTCAAGACAAAACAAACAAAAAAAGTATTTGAAATGATATATTAAAAGTGCTTTTGATTTCATGTCTCTCCTTGCTCGCTCTTGGCCGTCCTTTTTCAGTAAAATGTCCTGGAGGTCAGTGTGCTGCTGCTGCAGGTCCATCGTATCAATTGGGAACAAAAAAACCTCAACCATCATCATTATTGATATTGTCATTGCGATTAGACTGAATCTTATTGTCTAAATTTCTTTATTTTTCTGTTTTAAATTCTCACTTCAATTTTAATTCTTGGAGAACATAGCTTAGACAACATATATCGCACTCATTATAAGAAGCAAAAGGTTATATCAAAAATTATTAGTATAGAATCACAGAAAGCCTGGTTTAGAACCAGAAAAAATACAAAACAGAGAGGTACATAGACACAGGACAATTCTTATAATTGCTTGGAAACATTGTTTTCCCGCTAAGTCTTTTTCTTACTGCGCATAAGATGGTTTTCATTTTATTTGTGTTTTTCGTTTTTTACAAAAAAGAAAAGAAAATAAAGACTAATATTTTACAAAATGAAGTGTACTGTTCTTGAAGATGTGGGGAAATTTACACAAAGTCCGGTTCCAATATTTTTTCTGTACATTACGTATTCCATTTCAGTCCCAGAAGACAGAAAAAGTAATGTCTTCTAAGTTTATCACAAAAGGTCCTATAGTAGTAGTTCTTGGAGAAGCATATAGGTCGGGGGGACTGTGTTTTGGTCCGTTTGACCCCCTCTGCTTTTTCCACCTTCGCATAAGGATCATTGGATGGACATGTAAGGCCAGTTGAAGCTGCTCCCGGATAATAGCATATCCCTGATGAGGGTTTCAATAGGAGTTTTACCTACCAAGCGGACGAAGAACAGCTGCTCGATTACCGACGAGGAGACAGTGCGCAGGGAAGGCAGCCGCAACAGGAGCTTTCCAAATCGGCTAGGCTGGTTCGGGTATTGGCTCCTTACATACTCCTCCAATGCGCACTGGGACTTTTCTTGTAGACTTTCAATGTGGGCAGCGTCTGACAGGCCGCAAGCGTCTGCGGGACACACAGTAAAAGCCACGTGGTTAGACACTCGCAAACAGAAAGGCTACAATAGCGTTTCACAAATATTTTTTTAATCCTGCGTTCGAGATTTTGGAATATGACGCGTAATCACATGTTTGTTGTTTTGTTTTTTTACAAGCTCTAGCATATATACATAAATAGAGCGCTTAATGTAGGAATTATTGGCAATGCGTAATGAATAGACACGCGGCCAAACATGCTACATCATATTGAGCGAGTGCTACTGTCGTATAAAATAAACAAGGGGCTCAGGCGTACGACCCCGCAGAGGCACGTCTATATTGCCAGTCCCCATAACAAATAATAGAACCAAAAAGTGAGTATTGGGATAAAAGTATAACATGCTCAAAAGCCACGCCTCTCTGGAGCAAGGGTTTGTGCAAAAGGCAACATAAATGGCGCTGATGAATCTGAAATTACACTGGCTGTAATGTGACCTAATTAGTGTGCAGTAAGCTTTTAAGTCATTTACCCACTCTTCTCTCCACAGACCACTGTTGGCCTGTTTTTGATGGAGACTAAGACAAAACCTGGTGGCCAACTTACTGGATGAGGTTAAGTCAACGTGGGGATGCAAAATCTTGGAAAACTGAGAATCAACATATGTAATAAACGGTGATCCATGCGCAAATTACGCACGGTCTGCCTGCAAACATTATAAGCAAAATCAAAGTATATAAAGCGCGAGTGTGTAGCTAAAACACCAATTTCATTCTGCAAACAGTAGGTCTAGTCTGCAACAGCACGGGCTTTGTTAAAACTGCTTTTTAAGTTATTTGGTGATTTTATTCTGAGCTATAACTCACTTCCACGGGACACAATAACCTTATGAACCAGGGAGTAACGGCGAAGACCCGGGGTGATTTACTGTGACCTTTGGGAGGCCGGTTGTGGCTTGTGTAGGCTATGCAAATCTGTCTGGATAAACGCTGAGGAGAAGCTTTGGGGGTGTAGTTCAATTTTAGTTGTGATGAGAATAACTGAAATAATAAGTTTAACTAAAACGAAACCTTCAGATTAGAGCCAGTAAAACGTGCACCCCATGACCCCCGTGCAGCCTATTCACAACACACCACAAAACGATGCATTTTTTTGTTAACGATTTTCTAGCATTCTATGTGGGCAAAAACAGGAAAGTACAGAAATAAAAAACACTGTGTGGAGAAAGGATTTTGTGCAATGATTATTCGCCTATTAGTGAAGTTTAGAATTGCCATGTTTGTAAATTATGCATCTTGTGTCATTTAAAGTGCACTGCCAAGTACTTATGTCCAACGCTCTTATTTTAATGTATTTATTATAAAACACAATAGTTACAAGCTCTCCTTTCTGTCATTATCTTTGTGGAAAATAAACCGAATGTATGAATGGCAAATGTAAAATAGATGTTATTTTGCTTAAATCTAATTGTGTTTTAGAATTATACACTTTATAAAAAATAAACACACATTATTATATTATATTATATTATAT
>JACN01076402.1:0-18499 GCA_000787155.1 Scartelaos histophorus | reverse complement strand
GTTGCATCAGCATAGGTATTACAGTAGTGACTTTAGTGAGGACATTTAGTGGTAATATATCACTGTAATATTATATCTATAGTTTAGTGTAAGCAGTCTGTGTCCATTCCTATTATGTGCCTATGTCAGTGCAAACCAGCCAAAAAAATCAGTCAAAAAAGTGTCAGCAGAGTCATACTCATTAATTAATTTGGTAATGGAGACAGATAGTTTGATTGGACTGGAGTTTTCAAATAAAAACTAACATGCCTCCTGAATACTGCACAATAATAAAAATGAGACTCATTCATCTTTATAGAGATGTACTGCCTTGTACAGTAATACCTTTATTGCTTTTGCACTTGTGACCATCCATTATTATCAGTGGGATGAGTAATGCTCTCACCTAGATTTACAATTAGCTCATAAAGCTTACATTTCTCTGCATTACATAAGATAAAGCAGAAAACAACAAATATGGCTGTACTGTGTATATATATTTTAACATACAAATGAGGTGTATTATGCAAGTGATTATGCTCTTTTCAGTGCAGTTTTTGATTTGGAGCAAATAATTCAACTTAAATTAAATTGAAAAGGGCAAAATTAATGGTCAAATTCTACATTTTGAGGATGTTTTTTCCCATTCAAATGATATAATATTTAGTTTCAAATGTGCAATGTGTAACTTTTCCTTGGAGATGTTAATGCTTTGGTTTAAACTGTCCACAATATGGTATTATATGGTACTATATTTGAATCTCCATGGAGATTCAAAAGTTTATGGTCAGTGGGACATTCTAGGCACATCTCCATGGAGGCACCCAAACAAGTTACAAAGTGCACCTTTAAAATGCAAATCTTTTCATCATTCTGAAACATATGGGTAATAGAATGTTGTCCCATTTTAATAAATATTTATAGGCCAAAGCTTGACTTGGTGGTTTGTGGACTGAAGACAAAAGAAACCCCTTGTAGATGCCGTTAAATCACCATGGTGACAGCAGGACCCAGCACCTGAGCAGGAAGTGCACGCCGAATAGAGAGCTGCTCCAATCACTGCATAAATAAACTAGAGACAGAGCAGGTATCTTCAATAGGTGATCTCAGGCCTTCTTCATCTCAGGTGCTGAAGAAGAAGAAACAGGAGGTGCCATGCCTCCTGTTCTGGGCCTTCTCACTGGTCCACATGATTCAGAATCCATTTACAAATAACAAAATGATGCAGGGTCTGGAGAGAGCAGCATGTGTATGGGCACATAATAATGGTGACAGTGGAAAACATTAAATAAGGCTGTTTTTCAACCCAGCTGCCGCAGAAACACCTCATTTTGTGTTCAGGCTCACAGTGTATTTGTGCAGAGGTACAAGGAGTGCCCTTTGCCAAATATGAAAAATCTTTAGCTTACCTAAACAACCGTCCTGGTGTGCTCCAACCGGGTCAAAGATGTGGACACATTTCAACAGTTTCCCCATAGATGTATAAAACGGTCTTACCTCAATACCTCTAAAAGGTTAAAGTAACAAAATAATAATAACAAATCAGAGCGGCCATTGTTTTAAGACCTTTTACAGTGATTCTAAATAAACAACCTTATAACTTGTTTGGGTTTGGGGAGCTCTTGGTAAAAGGTGCACTGTGAAACTTTTCCGGAGAGATTCTACAACCTGCTTGTCTAAATGCAGATGCTAATGCTTTGTTTAAATTATCCACAGTAAGGTATTAAATAAATCTAATAATAATAATTCTTACTGTGAGTGGGGTCGCTTCTCCACAATTCAAACCTGTAATTTAGTTTGCAAGTCTTCATGGAGATGCTTAAGTTTATAGCAGACCTTCCACCAGACAACTTACACAGTTCACTTTATAATGTGATTATTAAAAGGTGTGGTTTGAAATGTAATTATATCCTGTTTGATCTGCGTTATAGTTCTACATACTCATCGTGACATGGATCATTTGCACAGTATTTAGATCATAGGCTCTCTGTGCCATCACATTTCACCTGGATTTCACACTCCTGTTCGAAAAGGCTTTTAGCTCCACCACCTGGTCTTCAAACAGGCCACAAAGCCCACTCGTCTGTCAATGCAATGAAATGCCAGTAATGACTTATCTATTTTCCACTTATTGAGTAATGAATGAAGCCAACACAGAACAGAGAACACACTGAACAGCCCTCCTGAATGCCTACAGTGCAGGTTTGCTTTGTGTGGGTCTTCTTGCCGTAATCAGACAAAAATTAAATTTGCAGTAGTTTTAGCCAATTATTTTTCAATCTCTGTAAAACAACATATGATCAGTACAAACAGCTGCTCATATCTCGTCTTGAATTTATTCTCAGCTTGAGCCAAAACTCATCCATTGCACATGACAAACAATATCACTATACATTATCCAATATCTGTGTGGAACTCTTTAATATCACCAATACTGATACTGCAACCAATACTTTGCTAATCCAATAATACATAACTGCAGAGTACAAGGTAGTATTTATAATGACCCACATTAATTTGCCCTAGCACTGGTATAATTACTATACAGTGGAATATACAGTATTATATGGTTTATTTGTAGTCAGACTGAACTACAAGAACAAATATGTAATTTTTATCTTAATTGTTTTTGCAGTACTGTAAGTAGCAACATTCTGGTGGATTACAAAGATCAAAGTAATACAGAATGCAAATGAAACTTAACAATCTTTTAAGGTTTCAAGACTTTGACATAGTTCGATAAAAAAAAATTTTAAAAAAAGACAAATATTGTTGTAAATATTGTTAAGTTTTGACAATTTAGAGATTACACTTTGGGAAGCACATAGTATTAAACTTTTTTTTTTTTTTTTATTAGACCAATCTCTTTTAACACTTTCACACCGAACAGAACATTTTAATTACACTTAGCTCGTTATGCAGAGGGTAAATTAGCTAATGAAAGGATGTGTCTAAAGCCAGGGGTTAGGGGCAGCAGAGACTGAGGAAACCAGGCAAAATGAAACAGCTTGATGTGAATTGACAGAGGTTGACACACATTTGACGGGCTTCAGCCTACAGGGAGACAGAGGTCAGTGAAGAAGACAAGGGACCAGATTGTACAGGACGGTCAGAACTCTTGTAAGTCATAGTCTATTGTGTCCAAAAGTTCTTGAGTGCTTGTTGACTACAGGTCCCGAGTGTGTGCATCAAAACAGTTGGCTTTTCTGTTATTTGATAGTCAGGTTAAGTGTGAAGGAAAATGGCTTAGAATTTTGGTGGAATGGAAAGCACAAGTGGAGTGACGGCAGAGTGGTTAGCTGTCTCACTTCTCCTCAAAGAGAAAAGATGGCGCAGATTTGTTTACTTCGATTGTGTGGATTCAGTGAGTCACCTACTTAACTCATAGAAGCTTCACCTTCTTCAGTCAACTCTCCCACAACGAAGTAGAAATGGTGGATGTCATTTCTCTAATAAGTTTTGCTCAAAAAACACAACTCAACAAATAAACTAATGTAATGTATTTAGGAAAAACTTGAAAATGGTCCATTTTTCTTCATGTACATGCCATTGTAGCGTTCCGTTATGTTCAGCTAATCAATTATTACAATCATATCTCAGTTTTCATAATTTCCCCACTGACACACAACTCCAAGTGCCCTGGGTACATGCAATTAGATAGAGATGGGGGTGCAAATTCAAGATTATTCCAAAAAGCACATACGTATGCAGTCTTCATTTACTTCAGTGCATGGGTTTTATCCCAATATCTCAATAGGCGAGCCCATATGTCGGGAACTACACCGGAAGTTATCATTTCATGTTTCCAAACGTCTTCCTGGTTTGTGAAGCAAGTGTGAATAGAGCTAAAATTATTACGCTGATAACAAGACCCAGCTCTCTTGACAGACAATAAACTACTAATTTTTGCATTTTTAATTAAATCTGCCTAACAGAATGGACTCCACTGTGCAAATCTTTTGTCACGCTATAAGATGTCTTACAATGTAATCGTTTCCGAATTTTAAATTGTAAAACTCCACTCATCAGAATTAGAATTGTCACTAAACAAAATTCACAGACAAAACTCACTTTGGTAGAATAGCGTAATAGTGTACAATGTGTGGTGTTTTTGTCCCATAAATGTTAAGTTCTCAAACAGGCCCTGCAGCTTATTTTGACCAAGCACTTATTTTTATTGTTGGCGCTCTGCAACCAAGATACCAAAATATCAGACAGTGCTTAATATGAAACAACAGCTCTCCTTTGGTTATAAGACTCCTCATTCTGTATTCTCTTCTTATATCAGCATGAGACCTGCCATCTACATTTTGAGCCACGACCAGTAATCTTTGATCACAGACAAACACAATTGTGCAACGGACACCCGGCTTAAAAAGCATTGTTTTACCTGCTGAGTCCGTGTTGCCCCTGACAACATGGTTAATGAGAGCAAACTGTTGTAGGAATAGTGAGACTTTTCAGGGCACATGCAGCTGCAGGTTGTTCTGAGGGGCCTGTCCTCATTCAGGTCACAGGTGCGATGCTCAGGGGCCAGCGCTAGACTTTGATGAGTTCGAACAATGTAAAAACTTTGTGATTCATTGTATTTTATTATGTCTTGTTTTGGTGTAATAGTACCTGTGGTAAATATTCATCATAATTCATTCATAGTTTTACATCAGTTAAGTTGCAGTTTGAAGAAATGTACAAAGTATACATGTTTTTGTCATTTGAACATTAATTTAACAAAATAAACCTGGACATTTATTTTTATTCGTTAAATCATAACTATTGTGTAATAGTGACACATTTTGGCTATAGCTAACCTTATGATATCTGCTGCCTATGTCCAACAAGGAAACAATAAACTCCACCAAATTAAAAAAAAAAAAAAAACCTTGGCAAGATTTTTAGTAAAATCCTTAAATAAATCATGTTAACTATGTTTTCATTTAATTAGTAGTCTAACATGCCATATGCACTTTCATGTACATTTCAAGTTTATTGGGCATTTCTGAATATTATGAATCTGATTAATATTATTGAATCTGTCTTAATTAAATGGGTTATTGTACTCGCTGTTGTAAGATAATCAAATTAGTGTGTGTGTGTGTGTGTGCGTGCGTGCGTGCGTGCATGCGTGTGTGCGTGTGTGTGTGTGTGTGTCGTAAAGTGGCAGAATATTCAGAGAGCCTTGACCCATCAACATATAAAAGTTTGTCCTTTCAAGTTTAAAGTTCAAAATCCAAAATATATATTTGAAGCAAGCAACAAAACTATAGACTTTTTTTTTCTCTTGTCTCTTCCATCCAGGGGTCATTAACTCCCACCTTTTAAACCTCCTTTTACTGGCCCTGGGCAAACACTGTCCATAGCACAGAGACAAGTGACAGGCTGTAGCTCCTGTTTTGACCCCGTGTCCAGTCGTATCACACATACAGCGCCTTGAGAGTCTGGAGACAAGAGGTGTGAGGCAAAGCAAGGCCATATTCACTGCTAAAACAACACTAAACATTGTTAAAAGTGCCAGAATCTCTCAAGCATAAATCTGCCATTGTACAATGTCTCTCTGGTCTCACTAATAATGTAAAGAGGTTCTGTCAAGTAATGGTCAGATCTTTGTGTATTGATTTGCGTGACCTTTGATCTCACATGCACACTTACCCAATACTAAATAAATCAACATAATTCCTCCTGTATTGATTTGGTGTTTTGTTGCACTACCCATTTATATTCCCTAATGGACCAAATGTAGTGATCTGGGTAACTCCATTGACTTACAAGAAACACTGTCATAGCCACTGCGAATAGTCCAATTTCTATATGATATTTTTCTCATTCTTCAAACGTGCTTTCAAGACGTGTTGGTAGAAAATCTGCTTGGACAAGGTCAGTTCTTTCACACTATGTATGGCAGCCTTTGCAAATGTTCTTCACATGGGCATGCATTGTGAGAGATTGTATTCAGCTGAAAAGGAATTAGTGCTCTGTAGGCCTCTGGAGTTCAGGATCTGCTTAAGTCCTGTTCCATATTCAGGAAGCAGAGGCAGAAGGAGATATGGGCTGGACTGCTTTAATAATGGAGTATGGTGCATGAAAAAGGATACTCTTATCCCTTATGTCCACAAGGCGGAGGATTGTCCTGACACAGGTAAGCCGCTATAAGCACGGGCTTCTTGTCAAAAGCCTTAATTATAAAACTCCTCATCTACTCAATCCACTATATTTTCACTCTTTTTCTCACTCAGGATCAGTGTAACGATTTGCATGTTAATTTGACCTACAGTTATTTGAAAACAGATGCCCTTCCAGATGCAATCCCCATTTCAGTCGCAGTTTTATTGACACTGTATCTTTTTATCTTTTGTAATTTATTTATTGCTCTCATAGAAAAATCTGCCCTCTGCAATTAACCCATCCTTCAGGCAAAAGATCTATGCCATAACTGCATATTTTAAGGCCTTTTAAGACCATTTATAGATGATAAGATGTATACGTCCTGGTGTATGTAGGCTCCTGTAGTTTACTTGTCATTATTTTCCATGTTTAAGCCTCAGCCAGAGGTGCAAAGAAGTCTAGAGCATTTCCTTTAGCAAATGATGTCCAGCTGACTTTCCTGGGCAGGCTTAGAGGAGAATCCACATATCTCATATCAGCTTGAATATACCTTCATTTACCAGCATCATTAAGGCAGTGATATGGACAAAGATAAACCTACACACTATTATACTATCAGCAGACTATATTTTCATCAATAACACATGTCTTTCTGTCTATCGTTAATATAAAAAGTATTGATTCTCCAGCTTTAAGGTCAGCCCACTACTCATACTGTTACATATTTATCAGTGTGATTAATGTTGGGATATGAGAGAGCCCGTGTGGAAATCACCTGCAATATATCTTCAAAGTGGCACCAAAGCATGAGGCATTGGAGTATGATTTTCTTGTGTTCTCGTATTCAACAATCACAGCTTCCTACGTGACTAAACTCTCTTCTCTTAATTTGTGACAACAGGAGTTCTTCTGATCACAAATTAATTGAATCAGTGTGGATGCTCAGACCTGTAGTCTATTTCAAGCATCATTACCACTAGAATGTGCACTGATGCGACCTCCGCATGGACCATTTTGGGGTTCAGCTAGATTTATCCCATAGAAATTCATGGTTTTGGAGGGTTTTGCGCAAATGCTAACCCTGATGTGGTTGGAGAAAACCATTGAACCGAAGTATAGGAATGTAAAGTGATCAATAGTAGTGATCAGCAGAGGGGATGGCTGCTTGAGTGGACCATTTCAGGCTCTATTACCTCCACAGATGGAGTGAGAGACCGGTATGGGCTTTGTCAACAAACAAATCTCTCAACAGCAGCTTGTCGCGCGTTTCTCATCATCTCATCTCAGACTGATTTTTCACGAAAAGCACACAGGCTGGAATAGAAATAAAAGGAATTGGTAAATCAAGCAATAAATCACAAGATTTTAACATATGATTTTTTCCAGCAAGCTTCAATGATTGTTTCTTAACAACTTGGAATTTAACTCCTGGCTGAGCTCATGCATTTCCAATCTGTGGTCTGATGGTTACTTTAAGATAAAGGTAAATATGGGACTTCTCAGTCTCATTTTGTTTAAGTTTATTTTACATAAAATATCCTTCTTGACTGAAAGCTTAGCCTCTCTCGTGACTGGATTGGCGTAGAAGTAAATCATGCAAAGGTGACAGACGTCACAATGTGGTATAGTAGCAGAGCGGTTACCACTTCAGCCTCACAGATTTAGGTTCCAGGTCTGATTCCCAGACATAAGGGTTTGCATATTCTCCCTGTGTCTGCATTACAAATGGTGCTTTTGTGAGTCTTCAGTATTTTAAAATTACACACATTTTAGCATGAATTTACACATCAAAAGCATTTAGTTTGATCTATGATTTTTTTGTTAAATATTGTGGCAACAGCAGTAAGAAATATCTATACTAGGGAGCTTATAGTAGATAAAATGGTTGTCTCTAAAGGTTATTTTTGGCACCTATTCCAACTCAAGTGTGGAGAGTGTGAGACCGGTCCAATAGAGAAGTGATTGAATCTGAACTGGGCTAATAGGCATTAAAATACTGTATTTGTGTCCGAGTCCAAATGAGCCTGACACAATTAAAATCACACTATTTTCATAGGCCTACTAATGACACACACAGGATATTGTTTGTGTGGAGAGTCTGATTTTATCAATCAACTGAAAAAAGGCATTCAGTCAGCACAGATGAGCAGAGCGCATCAGCTCACACACAAGTGCATGCGAGCACAAGACGCCGGGCCCAGCCATGCAGTCTTACCCATTTAAATTAAATTAACATGAGCCTATCAAAAATGACAGAACAGCAGAACAAAATCCAAAACATTCAGACAAAAGGTTCTGTTCGCCTATCATGGCGTAGGTCTTTTAATGAAATTCAACAAATTAATACAACACCAAAGTAGCTTATTGAAATTATCACACACACACACACACACACACAGCAAAAAGTCCCAAGATAACAGAATAACAACATACAAATATACAAATAAATAACAAGAGGTAACATGGGCCTAGGGCTGTAAATGATATTAAAACCACGAGTGCTCCCAGTGCAGTAACAAAATTAACATAACACAAATGGTTTCTTGTAATTTAAAAAAAAAATCACTCTTACCATTTAACGAGGGAATTATTATTAAAATTTACCGTGCATTTACAGTTAATAGTGCATGGCTTCATGGGAGTCCTCTTTTGCTTGATTGTCCTGCCAGCAACGCTGAAGTTGCACTCACTGCTACTGCTACTGGCTGGTATGGCAAGGATTCTACAGGCAAGGATCTCTGCACCAGTCTAAAAGATCTCTATCTTTCTGCATTGCCTAGCTTTCAGATGAGCACATCTTGACTTTGCCCGTACCCTCTGCCATTTTCACACTCCTCAAATTCAGCTGCAGCTTTCATGGCTGCTGGTCTTGGCCTCCTCAGTGCAGAGCTCAGTGAGCTCTCTAAGAACCTTCAGGTGAAGATTGTCTCTCTCGAGGTGGACAACATTTGGAGCTGGCTATATTTAGACAAAAGAAAATTGCGATTTTGTGGAGTCCTTTGATCTCAAAATCCAACTGAGATGCCGTTCGGGGATGATTGCTGTCAGTCGTCTTTCTGTTGCAGTGACGCTTCAGTTGCTTGAGCCACACCAGGTTTATTGTTGGGTACTGGTCCCCTTCCAGTTCACGCTGGGCATCATAGAATCACTTGATAAGAAAGTCAAGGACACCTGGAGATATGTCATCGAGCCGCCAGCTCTCTGCACAGTCGTCCAGTTTCTCATGTTCTTGATGAACTTATTGGACCGAGTTTAAGGTCAGATAAACCATGCTAAATCCTGTGTCTACCATTTGCATAAATGTTTTTTGACAGCAAAGCTGCGTGCCTGACTTTTTCACATATTTTATCAGAGCTTTGGGAGCTTGCAAAGTCTCTGAAACAGTCAGAGCATCTTGGGCCATTTGTGTGGGGTCCAGGGCATGTTGCATCAATATATTGTACAGGTGGTCTTGGCAATCAAGTCTCCGACGTGGTTTCAAGGCATTGATGATGTTTGACCCTTGGTGGGTCACCCTGACCACTTGATTCAGCAGACTCATATGTAGGTTGTGCTCCATTAGAAGTCTGTTGATTCCTCTCCTAATATGTTCCCTGTCTTAGCCTCTTCCAGTGGTAATGTGGCCTTTGTCAGCACCATGCTTGTCAATTTAAATGTTGTTGTCACGAAATGTCAAGTGATGGATTGGTCATGTAGCTTAATTTGTGATAGTCTTCTGTCCAGATATCTGTTGCTCTGTTGCCATTCTGATCGACTTCACCTCAGTCAGAATGCCATTTCAGACATGCAAAAAATGCTCTCGAAAATTCATGTTATTCATGTTGTACAGCACATGCAAACAAAACACAATGCCACTGGGTCTATTAACTTTAAACACGGACCTTTCTTACCACCGAACAGGACTCCAGCACGGTGCAGCTTTCATTATAAACAATACCCTGCAAAACAGTGCCTGTAAGATCGGAATCCCTTGTTTTTTTTCCTTCATCAGAGCAATGATCAAGCTTGCACAGTTAATTTTATGATTCACTTGATGCATTTAAAGCATCAGAGCAATCACAGCTTCATCCACGTATCTGCATCACTTGTGGTCCACATGAGGCTACAGCTGATGAGCTGCTCATTTACCCAGGAGTTTGAATCTGTGTGCACCAACATCCTGCTATGGCAGCCTCTGTGAATGAAACTGTAAAGACTGGATCCACACCTTGTTTGGTGCAAATATGTGAAATTGGCTATCGTGATGTCACCCCTATATTTTTGTGGTTAACAATTACAATTTACCTTTTAAGAATGGGCAATTCCAGGACTGAAATTATCCAAATGATTATAGTGAAAATGTTTGGAGTTTAAAAAAACATGGGTTTGGTTCATGTTTTACCACTTGATATAACACAGTGTTTTCAAACGTGCCTTTGAAAGCCCTAACCCCTAACCCTGACCCAAAACAGCAATGGCTCACACAAACAACACTGTTCTTTGTGATTACTTGTACAAAACATCCACATTTTAAAGAAAATGAGCTTATGAGTTGTCAACAAATATAGTTAGCACTTTGGTTAGATTACCTTGTAGTTTTGATATACCAAGTGCAAAACCCCCAACTGTGACAGGTCTGATAATTCCAGGCTGTTGAGTGCCATTATTTTGATCTTCCATTGTTGAGTGAATTGATACACTCACAGCACTTGAAGAGGCCTTTGACCCTGCAGCACTACAGCAAATGGGTATTGATGAAAGCAGCTGCAGGTAAGGGCCACTGAGCAGAGGGAAGGGTTAAGTAGCCCATATCTTCATTTCTCTGGAAACAGGAGAGACGGACCAAAGGGGCATCTCTAGCACCCAATGAATGTCATCTGGACACTGTTTTTGAAATCAGATGATGACTACATGGGACCAGCCGTAGACAAATGAGACATGACACTGATTGGTACCAGTTAGTGTTGATTCCGTATCATAATAATAATGAAATATTTCTCATTTATACCTGCTGCGGGAAACACCTCACTGAACATTTAGCAGTGCTGCTTCTTTTATTTTTTTCCTTACAAAAAGTCAGCAGCAGATCTTCTGTCCCCAGGTGATCATTACAGTGTTTTCTTGGACATCTTCACCAGATGCCACCAGTACAGTGCTTGTCCAGAGCCTCCAAATGGCTGGAAGACCCATCACCTTCCCTAACTATCACCTTGGTCATTAACTCTTATATTCAAACATATATATTCAAGCAATGGATGACTTTTAATCCTGTTACAACTTCTGATGCATGTCTTTAATAATAAGCCATGGGTGAAGTAAGGACAAAATACTAAAAATAGCATAAAAAGGATGAGTGTCATATGAAGTCTTTGCTTTACATCCTGAATACAATGTACAGCTGTGGTTCTCATGAAGCTTATCCACTTCAAGTTTGAATACAATGGGCCTCATTCATAAAACATTCATTTCATTTTCCATGTAAATGAGGTGTTCATAGCTCGGTGTTGGTGAATTCTGCACAACTGTCACTTAAGAAGGAATTTGGTGTTTAAGAAAGCTTTGTGAATCTGGCGGAGAGTTCTCTCATGGATTCTTGAAGTGGAAGCTATGAACATTTTTTTAAGAAGAGATTCCTAAGTGAAGCCCAATGTCACTCTGCTGCCTAACTTCAATCAATTTTAAGTCATATTAGTTAAGCAATGACTCACGTAAATGAACATGAAAGGTGTTTTAAACTGTAAATAATGTATAATGCTTTATGTGATTAAAAGAAATATTAAAAAAATGATGTAAATCAGATGGATTAACCTATATATTTTACCATTGCAATAAAAGTACACAGACAAGGAATCTGACCTTCTTGTCCTGAGACATGATAGGTGACAGGACAGTCACTTAATGGTTACAGTTCAAATCCTGCTGGACCAATATAGATCAACACTTTGCCACTGTGAAGTGGGGGGTTGTCAAAGAGCTATTATTAAGAGCTATATTTAGCATAAATTGGCATCCATATGTTGATAAATCAGTCCCAGGGCAGATGTACCGACAAAAGTGCTATACTAAGTATACTAAGAGGACTAAAATACATTCACATGACTATAACATATTAATGTTTCTTATTTCAGCATGAAGCCTTCCTCCTTTTCTCCTTTTGATATTCAAACTATGTCATTCTGACATAGTTTGAGGATGTCATGAGGCTTGTTAAGGACAACAGGTGAGTTTACACATCAAGAGTCTATTGGATGATAATCATCTAACTTCTATTTCTTAACATGCCAATAAGTACATTTGTGTACATATGCTAATGAACCTCCACATCTCTTTGTATCTTGTATCCTGTCCCTTTCACTTGTCCCTATATGTAGCCTTCACAGCTGTTGAGCTGCAGACCTGCTTTCTTTCCCTTTCACTGTCTCTCTCTCTCTCCTCATCTGTAGGCTGGTCACCACATGCTGGCACTGACAAGGTAATGGAGAGATGCTATGTGATCAGAATACCAAGGGGCCCCGCTTCACCTGAAAATGCCCAAAAACAAAAAAGGTCTAAAACAAAAGAAAAAAGACACACACTGCGTAAAACTGGAGAAAGGTGTGAATGAGACAGGCGCAGTGAACGTAGTAGAATAGAAAGTGAGGTCTGCCTACACTGACAGGAACAGGATAAGAATTCATGAACTCTCCCGGGATGAATGACAAGAAACACCACCAAGGACAATTTCAGCTTCAATAGCACGGATCCCTTGGAGAAAAGCCAGTTGTTGAGAGATTGGGGTGGTTGAAGCTACTAATTGCTTATTTTCAGGTTTGTCGCTTAGGCATCTCCATTTCCATGCAAAGTGACTGACAGTATCAGAAGCTTGCGGGAAGAAAACAATAGCCACATTTTTCCTGAAGGTATTGTAATGACACATGGGCGTTATGATCGAGTTGAAAATCTGAATAATGTATGGGTCTGTAGCCTACAAACCTTAGCCCCATCTTGGATACATGGCAGATAATGGCCGGAGAATGACTCCTTTTAAACCAATATAAGTTGGTCCAGTGCCCCTACATTCATTTTAAAACACACTTTTACAAGAAGGTCATACTCTCAGGAAATAGCTGCTAAATCTATTTGCATGACTTTAATAATAATTTTAAAAGTACATGTATTACTGATTTTCACTGCATAGTATTTAGACCACATACTTCATACATAACTTCGTATATGTAGTCAAAATAGAGGAGCAGGATTTCCAGTTCACACCAGAGTTCACTTGTGGGTCATCCTTCCATTTGTGTTATGTTCATATGTCACACTTTCTGAGCAGCATCCAAACAACATTTGATGTTACTAAGTTTAGCAGCATGTGTACATTCCTGACACATTTCTGGATCCCTTTCTGCCACATATCCACTGCACTGTTGGCACAGGGCAGATGGTTTGAGCTTGTCTATGCATGTGTCTTGCCTCTTGATTCGCTCACCTCGGCTTGCCAGTATTTGTGAAATCTCAGAAGTGCTTGGGTTGGAGAAGTGTTTCCACATCACTGGTTTGTTCTCTATTTTGCTTTTTCTCAAGTGGCAGCTACCAGATTTAAAGTCAAGGATAATAATCGAAAAGTGCATGAGCCAAGTTTAGGCACTGGGTGTTGAGTTATTATTCAGCGACCCTTAAAGACTGACTTTTTAAAGACTGACTTTTTATGTAATGAAATAAAATGCATTTTGTCCCATTTTGTAAAAGCAGAACTTAGCGACGACTGTGCTGTCTCCATCTAAAGCATTTTAATCATCTGCAAACCAGGAAGTGAGATTGGTGCGCCGTAAGCGAGCCAGTCTTTGTGTGGTCAGCTCTATTCTCCCACATTTGTTAGAAAATGTTTCCACAGCTCTGTATTAGTGTGTTTGCTGGGTTCTAGGGTTAGGGCCCAGTTGAGATTGTGGTTAAGGTTAAGACCTGGGTAATGTATTTACTTTAAATGCGAGAAAACAGAACGGTGGAAACATAGAGCTGAGGGAACAAAGGTAACACTCTGTTGGAACTGTGCTCTGAGCTCTGAATGCCTGTAAGTTCATTATGGTGAATAATTACAATGCCAGGAATGCATTAAGAGAGTGTGAAATAACTCTGGACCGCTGAGAAAAAAATAACTCCTATTTATTTTGTGGCATAAGTGCTGCTCTGATCTTACAACACGAAGTACCTTACAAGAATACAAGTCTGAGAAAAAATATGTTTGTGTATTTTGTACTAGTACTTCAATCTTATAGCTTAATCTTATAACGTTTGCTAATGTGTCTACAAAGTATCTATGTAGTTTCTTGTCTTAAGTGCATCTTTCCAAATACATTGCTCGATGCTGTAAAACACAAACATAGACTCTCAGTGTTACTGCCACACCATTAGTTACTCCCTGGGTTCAAACTGCAAATGGAAAATCCAGTTTGCTGTGTGAAATAACTGTAACTATGTCCAATGCCTTTATTTAACAGCATTTCTTCACATGGGTGCATCATGTATATTTAAAGGTTTCAAACAGGGAAAGGAAGAAGATTCCCCTCCAGGCGTGCGCTCTCTCTTTGACGTTAAAGACAGCTATTAACAGCATTCACAACATTCGCACAGGCCTACATGACTGTATGGAGATAAATGTTTTTTGCCAGCACTGTCAGTAATGAAGACAAGCTCATTTCAGCTCCAATTATCAACGCCTCTTAAAGCATGAAAGCCGCCTTCTGTTTATGTGTGCTCCGTCCTCACGCCAGTGGAGAGGTAAGGAACAAGGGTTTATCCAAACACAGGTCCTTGGAGGTGTCACAGTTAGCACACTATTCATAACCTGCTCACGTCATTCAGCCAGTCCATGCATCTATATCAATCACTCACTGTATTGACTGACCCCCTGTGGTCCTCCACTCTGAATATTTTTATTCAGTGGTCATATGTGGCCATTTGGGAAGTTTGTAGGGGAAAAAAAACACATCCGTACTGCAGTTCTTTGGACATATATATTTTTTTTATTATTATCTTAATAGTACCAGAATATGACACTTCGGAGTCAAGCCCTTCTTCAGACACGAAGGATTCAGTTTCACACATATACAAGCACCTGACCCACCAAGAAAGCTTGTGAATACCAATAAATATGAAACAGCAGTTAGGGTTATGAATAACTGTAAGCTAATTTTACCACAGACAAAAATATTTTATAGTTTATACACAAAAACAAAAAAAAAAACAGATCCACAATATTAGCACCAACACTACAGCGATGGAAATATTATTGGAGACAAACATACATGGGGTGATGATGTCAGCATTTAGGGAAGTCACAGAAAGAGCCTCAGATCAAAATGTTTGTTGAGGCCTTTAAGAGCCAGAGCTCCCAGAGTACAGATCCAAAATGCTTTTCAATAGAATGGAAGTCTATATATATAAACTATGTACTGTTCTGCTGTTGGACCAAGCGCCCAGGTGCATCTTATGGGATGTGCATGTCTCCATCTACCAGTGCCATTTGGGCCGGTTTGGACACTTTTGGACACTACTAATAGGTACTTGCTTCCATGAAGATGCATAATTATTATTCCATACTGTACAAAGCACAACACCTCCATGAAGACAAGCCGGCACTGGATCCTCCCCCAGAAAAGTTACATTGTACATAGATAGAGATAGGTTTTAAGAATTAGAACTATAGGACTATTGAAGTCCATTGGAAATATTCCTGAAGACATTAAGTAGCTGGCTCATTGTCCAACAGACAACGTGACCCTGAATAAATCAAACATTCATTTGCAGAAACAGTGCCAATCGCACTGTATAATAATACTGGTTGTGTAATAAAGCATGAGACTCTATGTCCTGATAGATGTTTGTCCTCTCCCCGAAGGACAGAAAAAGATGCATACAATGGCTGCCAGCAGTCACAAAGACACGACAATGATAGCATTCTCCATCACAGTCTAAATAACAGTGTCTTTCCCATGTGATCAGAAATAATATAATTTGGTTTAAAGAACCCTGAAGTGACTTTGACAGTCAAAAACTCTCTGACATTAAAACCTCATTTATTTTCACAGTCTTTTGCTATGCTCAAGCTACAGGTCAGATTCAATTTCAAAAAGTTTTTTGATATCAAAGAGACAAGAAGTCTAGCATCTACCCTAGACTGTCTCTTTAAATGCATCCCACACAGAACATGTTCTTTAGTTCAGCCATATTCAAGCTCAAGGCAGACTGGCAGGTTGAAAAACAACTGGGTGCCTGTGTGTGAAGGCCACTGATTGCAAACAGTGAAAAGAAGAAATTGCCACTCTAAACAGACGATGACTGGGGCCATTTTTAAGGTATGAATAACAGGTGATTGCTCTGGCTGTTCTGAATTTTTGATGCACATCAAACACTTAATATGGAGTTTATAAAGTATTTTATAATAGTGTCTTTATTTTTAGTAAATATGGATTTTTAAAAACAACACACTTAAAAGAACTATGTCTGCTCTCTTATGGTTTTAAAAAAAAAAGCACACGATTCACAAAATTAACTGAGTTGCCAGTGCCTTAACCTGCATACAAAGGACAGATACAAGTTTTGTGAAATGTTGCTGTTTTCTAGTCAGATATGTCACAAGCCACAATATCTCTCTATTGCAAGAGGAGTTATGGACAATTTTAAGAAAAGAAAAAAAGAAAAAATGTAAATTATTATTTTCATGTTTGACGAGATTCTTCATGAATTACTGTAATTATTTGTTAACTAATTTGAGATATTTTGAAACTACAACAATCACACCCAGGTTATTTTCTCTCTCATTATTCAGATATGAAGAAGCATATGAAAGACAGCAGTGTTCAGTCGAGAATATTTGATAAATAATTAGACCAGTTATTTCTCTTGGAGCGTACAAACAATGAACCAAGTGGTTATTATGCAGCAACAACACACAGTTGAATAAAGAAAAATCATAAAGAGGATGTAGTGGTGTGAGGTTGGTAGTCTCATGTGCACCTGTATAAAAGGTCACCACTTTAGTGTTTCCGCCCCCTTACCCCCTCACTACCTCTGCCTCTGAGGTCAGGCGACAGGCCACAGCCTGAGACATGAGAAAGCTGCTTCACCTTATACTTAATACTTCTCCAGTGCCCCTGTGTGAAGGCATCCAGCGGCCACAGAGGGTGTGCAGGCACATAGGCAGGGGGGGGTCTTACTGATGACTCTTGGTTTAGTTTATCTGGGGTGCATGGTACTTGTTTATATTATGCCGGCTCGGCCATGAAGTGGATGGAGGGCGTGTGCATCGTCACCTGTGTAATTTCATGTTTGTTGTACCTATATCCTCTGCCTGTTTACTGAGCGTGCATGTCAGATCTGAATTATTTTAGGACCTGTTAACAACTGACATAAGACACCCTTTATTTGTGGACTACTGTTCTGTGTGCTCTGTTCGGGGATGTCCAAAAGGTGCAGGCCACTGAGATTTTTGACTGTGGAATGCGGCACCTCTGTGATGCCACTCCATTATGGAACCTGCTTACTGTGGATGTGAAACTCAATCATGTGTAATTCACTGTTAATTAAGTCAAACGATGAAGTGATTAACTCATTTTTCAACCAAACAAGCTTGTGTTTTAGTTTTTAATGTGGGGTACTTTTGGTTTCCTGGGGTTTCCTGGGATGGGGTTCCTTTTCATTTAGTTAAAAAGGGGCTGGGCAGTTAATCAAATTAATTGAATTAATTTGTGTTTTTAGTTATTGAGATTTTAATTTTTAACATATCGCCCAGCTCTAGTTAAAAATAATTCCAAATTGTATAATGTGCTTTATACCTGCCCTCATATAACAGTGGCCCTTACAACAGTTTTCCTGCGCTTACACCATGTTGTCACTGAAGTGTAGAAATAAGTATTCTGGGCATGAAAGTAAAGTTGAGAGAATATGTAAAAGTCTGATGTCTGGTGCGGCCCATCTGCTGAGAGAGTCCATATTGCTCACTAATGCTCACCGTGTGCTTTGATCTCAGGTATCAAGGGACGCTACCGGAAAGCCAGTCAGCAAAAGGGAAACGTTGGTTCAGGACATATTTTAAACAAACTTTTTGGGGTTTTCAAAACAATATCCATCCATTAGATACATTCTATATTAAAAGGAGGTGGACATGGACCTTTTTTTTTGTTTGTTTATTTTTTCTAAACATACAGCTAACCCCAAGTAGCTTCTTTAATTGACAATACAGAGGCGAACCATAATCACTCAATAAAAAAAATAATAAAATCTAGGCTTATCTGAACTGATGGACACTGACATCTTTTTGAGACATATAGTAGTGCAGCAGTTGTAGGAGGTTTGTCCTATTACTCTCATAAGAAATACCCAAAACTATGATGAACCTATGCATTTGCGACTACTTTAAACATACAATATGACAAATAATAAAAAAATATATATATTAAAA
>KN513011.1:17828-44331 GCA_000787155.1 Scartelaos histophorus | reverse complement strand
CTACATGATCCTGGCGTTTTTATTTCTCTATTTTGTTCATAAATCAAGATATAAGCATGAATAACAGAGCTCTCAGGCACTTTCTTTCCCTGACGTAGCATTAGCAGCTGTTTTGAAGTGTTTCCAGTTACACAATTCACCTTTAACTGCAATATTTCTTTCTTACTAAAATAACAAAGACTGATTTTCTTTTCTTTTTCAAAACACCGGGGCATTGAACACTGGTCTATTGTCTCCTTGTGTCTGAATCATGTGTTTTTCATTGTGCAGTTGGTAAAGCAGTGCCATAGCATGCTGGAGGCCGGGAAGGTCTACTGTCAGACCAGCAAAAGCTTCATCAACGGACTCCGTGAGCTCGGGAGCCACTGTTCCAGGGACAGTCTCATGGAGGTCAGAGCTCCACGTATCTGCTCCAGCTATTTATACCTTATCTATAACGCTGCCTTCTGTCATCATTACCGGGCTATTCCCATAACCAGACAATGAGGGGGCTATTTCTGTTTGGACACAGGGCAAGAATTATTACATAAGCTTGATGATAAGAAATTAAACATGCATTTTTTGATTTTTTTTGTTAGCGGAAGGAAAAACATAACGATACAGCCAATGTTGGATCACAATCACAAAGATGTCTGCAATCATTTATAATCTAAAGTTACAACATATTTAAAATCAGGTTTAATTGTATTTGAGTTAATTGCGTTGTCTCCTGTATTATGCAAAATGGACTCATGAGCTTTAAGCCATTTTATAATGTTGTTACCTCCTCATTAACATATCTGGAGTTGTGTTTTGTTTCACACATTTGTTTATTATTAGTCTGTGTACATCCCCAAAGCTCAAAATGCTCCGTTCCACCTTGTGATGTCATGTCATGCAGTAGTTTTCAAGTTAGCATCTACCTTTATCTTTTGTTCATTAGAGATTGTTAATTCTGGGGTGACATGATCAAAAATGATTGGTGTATGGAGTTAAAAAACACAGTGGAGCACTTCCTGTATTACCCCATGACATCACAAAGTGGGGGATCTTCTGTTTGTATCTTCAGCCTAAATAAGTTTGTGTGTTAAACATGTGTGAATGAAACAAAACACAACTCCAGGTATGTTTTTGATGAGAAAACAACATTGTCACATAATATTTTCAATGCAGTTCATAGAATAAAAAAGACGACAATTGTTTAAGTCCCAGTTATTAGTTCTGCCTTTGGTCTGATCATCCTGTTTTTCTTGCAGGAATGTCTGGACACATTCTCCAGGAGGCTCTCTGACATTGTAGATGCCTATGGGGTGAGTTTTACCAGTTTAGTTTGGACCCGTTGAGCGCTTTAACCTTCCCAATATGGCTGTCAAGGTGCTTATTTACTGGCCATTGGTTTGTCTGTATTCTAAACAATTGGTATGAGCTTTGACTATTGAATACACACATTGGTATTTTTGAATTATTAATGTATTTTTATTTTTATTTTTATTTTTATTTATTTATTTTATTTCGTTACTGATAACATGGTCAAACGAAGGTTCTCTCGTGACATTTAGCACTAGATATTTTTCAACTCTTCTTCCTATATATATAAGAGTTTACAATATAAACTCTTGTTCCTCCTACAATATTTGTGTTTCTTTGTCTTTTTTAGGAAGTGATCGATACTACACAGAAGTCAGTCAAATCCAAGCTCCACACCTTTGTAAAAGAGTTAGTGTGCTTTACTAAATCTTCTGTATTTTTAATAATTTATCATTTTATTTATTATTACACACGTTTCCAATATTAGTTTTTAACTGTTTTTTCATATTTTTGTGTTGTAGAGATGTCCGTCATTTCAAAGACGTGCGTAAAGAGTTTGAGCGCAGCAGCGAGTGCCTGGAGGGGGCGCTAGCAAAGAATGCGCAGGCCCCCCGAGGGAAAGTGCACGAGGTGGAGGAGGCGAGCAACGCTTTACTGAACGCTCGCCGGATGTTTCGCTCAGAGGCCCTAGACTATGTCCTGGAGGTGAGGGGAAAATACAAAACAATCAACCGCTCCACAGTAAACAGCAGCAGTGGAAGAAGTACAGATACTGGAACAAAATATTCAAGTAAAAGTAAAACTATGGCATGAAAATCTACTTCCACCACTGGAAAACAGTAGCAGCCTCCAAATGCATCGTCTATAGTAATCTACATAAGGTTGTATGATTCACAACACGTAAATAATCGTCATAAATGTAAAATTAAAAGAGACATTTACCAGGCTATTACAGTTGTCAGTCTGTCCCAGGGCAGCTGTGGCTACAATGATACTTAAATACTTAATACCCCTGAGTATAGAGTGAAAAAATTATGACTAATATTTTGAGACGCTTCAACAAGCTTCAACAAGCACATGGCAGTTATTATTAATATTACTATTTAATTACTGTTTCTCATTCCGGGGAGACGATGGTCTCACGGATCATTTTAATTGAAATAATTGTATGTAATTGTGGAGTATAATTACATATATTCTTTAAACATCATTTTTCTTCAGTGTAGTTTTAAATTTAGAGAATGGGGAACCACCAGTCTCCTATATTAATGGGAAACACTGACTTCACTACAGATTCTGCGATTATTATGACTAACATGTTCTGCTGCCAATAAGTTCCACAAAACAAGACTGAAAATATAACCTGAAAATGTTTAAAGAGAGTTCAAAATTCTAGCTTTTCCAAATCACATGGCAGTTATGAGAATATTGCTTGACTTATTTATAGATTGTGGTGTTTGCAATGATAACAGCTCTGCCTCAGGGCCTTGAGTTTTGTGGTTGTGGCACTTGAATGCCTCACGGTCCAGTTTCTGTAACCACATTTCATTTCTATTTCAGATAAATGTCATTGAGGCCAAGAGGAAGACTGAAATCCTGATGGCAGTGAGTTCACCTTGGCAAAGCATGGATCACTACATGTTGACATCAGATTTATAAAGCTCACGATATGATATTATCACGATATAGTGATACATGTCATAATCTTATATTGCACAAAATTCACTCTTGTGAGCTTTAAGCCATTTTGAATGTTTTTACCCCATAAAATATACCTGGAGTTGTGTCTTATTTCATTCACACATTTGGGTGACACTTTATTATTAGTCTGTCTACATCTCTGAAGCTCAAAATGCTCTGTTCCACTTTGTGGTGTCATGAAATGGTTTTCAAGTTAACAACTATCTTTTACCTTTTTGTTCAGTAGAGATTAGCAATTCCAGGGATGAAATCATCCAAATGAGTCTAGTGAAGGTGTTTAAAAACACAGTGGAGCATTTCCTGTATTATCACATGACAAAGCATTTTTAGTCTGAGAGAAGAACTCAGGCTTAAGATGCAGTTTTTTTGGGGTGAAACATGCGTGAATAAAACAAATCACAACTCCAGGTTTGTGATGAGGAAACAATATTATAACATTGACCGGAAAATAGTGTAAATATGGGCCCTTCAAGAACCAGATACATTATGACAATATTTCTTTGTTAAACTACAACTTGTGGAACGTTAATATGAAATACAAAATAGTTTAATCATCAAAACAGTGAATATGTCAAGTGTATTACACCAACAAATTTCTCTCCAAAAAATAAGCAACAAAATTGTAATGGGGCCAAAAATAAAAAAAAAAAAAATCTGCTAAAAGATACAAAAAATATTCTTGACAATATATAGATTCAGCAGAATACAGTATCACCAAATTTAGTATCACGATATATTAATATTGCTGTATTTTTGCCTTTATTCAGATTTCTTTATATTTTGTGTGTTTTTGTTAGATATTGTCTTTAATGGATGCGCAGGCCCAGTTCTTCCAGTACGGGCACCAGTCTCTGTCTGAGCTGGACGACTATCGGCAGAAACTCGGTGATGAGGTAACACTCATTTTTCAAACAGTCATAAATCTTTTAGCAGCAGGGGTGAAAAATTTGTGCTGCAATGTGATGATGTGTCTTTTTCTTTTTTTAAACTCAGTGACTATAAAAAAGGATACGCAGTATGACCTAGATCTATAGAGTGGGCTGCGTTGGGGAGGGCATCTGGAGTAAAACAATGCAGTTATAGGAAGAATACTTTGAAAATGTATTTGGTTATAGAGCAGTAGCCCAGTTGGTTGAGCGTTTGTCCAGTGATGTGAAGGTTGATGGTTTGAATCCTGCTCTTGACATAAACATCTTGGGTAGACCGGGCATATCCTCTGACCCACAGGTTGGCAGTGTGATTCCAGCTCCAACAGATAATTGCTGCTGTTGCTGTGTTCTTGGGCAAAACACTTGCTTGTGTCTGCTTGTGTGTGTGAATGGGTGAGTGGTTCCGTGATGTAAAGTGATTGGCGTGTAATTAAGGTGGAAAATGACTGAATACTTGGAATACTTTCGCACTGAGTTGCTTTATAATATAGTGCCAAAACACATAGGATTAAAAACTACTGTATGTTAGTTAGTTAGTTAGTTAGTTAGTTAGTTAGTTAGTTAGTTAGATAGTAATGGCACATACTCACACCACAAGAGCAGTGTTCTCAAATACCACAATGTATTCCTTAGATTTTAGGAAAGCAGCTGCATTCTGAACCCCACAAAGTGAAAAAGTAACAATATATGACACTGGCACAACAACAATAATACAAGATAATCTCAGTAAACACATTCTTAAAGCTGCGTTAAATCAAACTAGACCAAGTTTCAGCCCAGATCTGTAGAGAGTACCTGTTTTTCTAGGTACTGAATACCTAGAAAGCTGTTTAATGCCACACTGTGGAACACTCCAGACAGAGCAATGACATTTCCATAGAAACAAACAGGTGACGGACCCCCAACCAAAGCATCATCATGCATCATTAAAGAGACACCAGTATTCAAAAACATGAACTGCAATAAATAAATACCATAATGAACCTATAGAAGTGACTTATTTAACTCTCTACATCTTAAACTTTATCGTATTACAACAAAAATAACAAAAATATCCAAATTTTTACAAAGGAAACAGCCACAATGAACACTGAGCTCCAAAATATATGGTTATAGCTTGAACAATAAGTCTATATAGTAATTATCATGACAGACACACTGAAAAAGAGGCTGTGTGAGTTACTACAATGGACAGATCAGGTATAGTCGGAGCTGTGTCGTGGTCTTGGTATTTGTTGCTGGCAGACGAGCAGATGACATCACGCTGTCATGGTAACAGGAAAACAACAGGAAATATTTCACATGGCTGACAGCATTAGTGTGTCAGTGGGTGTGGGTCAGTGGTGGAAGAAGTACTTACTTAAGTAAAAGGACAGATACAGGAGCGAAAAAATATGAATACTCAGGTAAAAGTAAAAGCATCACATAAAAAAGTAAGTAAAATATTAAAGTACTGGTTTAAAAAGAGTATAACATAAGAGTATTTTGTACAGATGTTGAGATCTAAACACAGAGTTATGCTGAATCTGTGTTTTTTGTTGCTGTTTTTATTTGTATTTCCTCTTTGCTCAAATGATGAACATGTTAAAAATGACCCCCAGCCTTTTCTTCAGATATGTCATTGTTGTCTTGAATGTTCCACAGTATGACATTAAACAGCTCAAAAGTACATTGAAAAACAGGCGTTGTGACTGTGAGCTGGGAATACCTCTCCACAGATCTGACCTGTAACTTAGTCTGGTTTGGACTCCATGAAGATATAAAGGTTTAATTTACTGTGCAACATTGCAGACATGAAGAAAAACATATGACAAACATATGACAGAACCTCCACCAGAAAAGTTACACAATGTCCTGTACCTTTTAAGTGAAGTACAGACAGATTTCTACATTTTTGACTTAAGTACGGCACTTTTACTTAGTTACCTTCAACCACTGCTCTTCAGTAACTGTGTAAGTAAGCAGCATATGTGCTTAGTAGACACACAGTGGGTCCCTAGCCACATCCTTTATAGTAATAAGGGTTGGTTCATGATGTCTAAATAAGGGCAGGAAGTCGGTGTCGTTTTAAAATTTCCTAATCCTGTTTCCTGAGGAGTTCATCACGAGGACTATAACAGACTCTGAACCTGCTGAGTAATGTGATTTAGCTGAGAAAAAGTCAAAAGAATGGACACCTGCTTTTTAAAACTTGCCTGAACTTTTTCTTGGCGTAAGTCTCTGACAATAAACTGTGACATTATAGTGGTCTTGGCAGATGTTAAGGTTAAGTTAAGTTACACTTTATTGTCCCTGAAGGGAAATTTGCCTTCTGCATTTGACCCATCCCTGAACCCACCGGGACAAACTGTCAGGAGCTTTGAGCACCGCAGCATTTCCATGAGCTTGGTGCCAGGCTTGGTCAGGATTACTCTGACCTATGCATTTTTTTCCCACGTGTTTTGGGTTGAAGGGGGGAAACTGGAGTTCTCTGAGGAAACCCACTCAGACATAGGGAGAACAGAAATGCCTGGGTGCATGTGATACTGAGCAAGACACTACACCGCGTTGCCTGTGCAGATGTATAAACAGGTTGTGATTGTGGTGGTAGGAGAGGCAGCCATGTTTCTGCCCTAATGCAGCAAAATGAGAGTTGTGTATCTTAAAATGCCCCGTACAAATCCTTGACATTGTTATATTATTAACATATATAAATATTGATTTCCACCTATTGCATTATAATGAGTATTTCCATATGATTTCAATTTGTGTGTCTTGCAGTACACACAGTTTGTCCTGAATTCTGCAAGAGAAAAGAGGGACATGGAGCAAAGACATGCAGCAATCAAGAAAAAGGTGATTTCCGCAAAACCTTATTTTGATCCATATCTCTTTAATTGACCCATATTACACTATTTTCCGATCTATGTTTTCATGTTGTTTCCTCATCAAAAAACATACCTGGAGTTGTTTTGTTTTATTCGCACATGTTTAACGTACAAATTTTGCATATTTAGGCTTTTCTCAAACTGAAAACACCACCTTGTTATGTCATGTAGTAATACAGGAAGTGCTCCGATGTGTTTAAAAACTCCATACTCCTTCACTAGGATCATTTGGATAATTTCAGCCCTGGAATTGCCAATCTCTACTAAAAGTAAAACTAAATTTAAAAGGTAGATGTTGACTTAAAAACTACTGCTTCATGACACAAGGTGGAACAGAGCATTTTGAGCTTTGGAGATGTAGACAGACTAAAGACAAAGGATTACTCAAACATGTGAATGAAACAAAATGCAATTTCAGATGTTTTTGGTACCTTGGAGTCAATTTTGCATAATGGAGGTAAACATTTAACTCTTTTATTTAATTCTTTCCCAGGATGTGTCCTATGATGACTCCATAATGGACTTCAATGCAGATGCAGCCAATGGGATTGCAATGGAGGGCTACCTTTATAAGAGAGCCAGTAACGCCTTTAAGACCTGGAGCAGGTAGATCTGGCCTATATATGCTCCATGTCCCGCTGCTGTTTGCTAAATTTGTTCTTAAAGCGGGAACACAGCGTTAAAGATTAACTGTTTCTGTGCTGAACTTTAGACGCTGGTTTTCTATTCAAAAGAATCAGCTGGTGTATCAGAAGAAATTCAAGGTACAACACGTCAAACTACTTTTTATTATTATCAAATACTTTATTCACACTTTTTCCTAGGTTTTCTGTATTTTCACTATTGCTTCTACTCTCACTCTTTTCTGTCTTGACCAAGAATTTGCAGTGACATCATACTGGAGGGTTCTGCATGTGTTTCAATGATGGAATATTCCTCATTTACCATGATGACACAACACACACATTAACAAACACTGCCAATAAAGTTTTAAGATCTGAAAACAACCCATTTCAATATGAGGGTTCATGGTTTAGGAGTTTGATTTAAGGCAAAAAGGTGAGAGTGACTTACTGGAAAACTGTTGCTAACTAGATTGCGACTGTATTTGGCTCAATCGTTGTAGTTCCAGCAAAATCAGTTCTTCAGTTCAGATTAAAGTCTAACTTGAGTCACAGCCTTGGACAGAGCAGCACCTACATTTAGCATCACACCTCCAGGGAATGAAATCAGCTGTAAAGTATCAATAATTGGAGTAATCGTACTGGGTGAAACTACAATATTTCAAAGTCTTAACGTGTCTATCATTTCTCAGGAGCAGCCTACAGTTGTGGTTGAAGACTTGAGACTTTGCACAGTCAAACACAGCGCTGAAAACGAGAGGCGATTCTGCTTTGAAGTGGTTTCTCCGTCAAAGTAAGTTAAAGTTAGATACATTTGTGCAAAACAGCGTGCGCTAGACTGGGGACTACAATCAGACCTGACCGAGCTTATGGTTTCTTCACACTGCCTGTGAAAGGATTATTTTTTTCTTGGTAATATGGCCTATTACTAAAACTAAATATGTTTATATATTGTTACAAATATATAACATCACATTATTTTGCATTACTTGGTGCCACTCTTAATATGAATTTTGCATTACTTGGTGCCACTCTTAATAACCACATTCATTCATTCTTAATTCATAATGAACAAATAGTTTATTAAGAATGATTCAGGGCACTACTTTCTATATGAGGCCCGATATTACGCAAAAAATAACTCATGTGAGCTTTAAGCCATGTTAAAATGTTACATCAAAAACATACTTGTTGTATTTTGTTTCATTTACACTTGAGTAATCCTTTATTATTAGTCTTATCAACATCTCCAAAGCTTAAAATGCTCTGTTCCACCTTGTGATGTCATGAAGTGGTAGTTTTAAAGTTAACAGCTACATTTTACCGTTAGTTCATTAGCGATTGGCAATTCTAGGGCTGAAATTATCCAAATGATTCTAATGAAAGTGTGTGGATTTTACGCCATATATATATTTGTCTGTTTTTGTCATGTATGGCTGGCGTAAAGACGAGAAATATGATCATGATTTTTATTTTTCAGGAGTTGTTTGTTACAGGCGGACTCTGAGCGGCAGCAGCAGGCCTGGATCAGCGCCGTCCAGAACAGCATCGCTTCAGCCTTTCAGGAGAGACGAGAGGATGCCCACAGCCCAGTGAGTTAAACCTGTATAACTAACTCCTCTCAGTGTACACAAATCACCCAGCGTGTTTCATTACTATCATTAACACACAATAAATACACACATGACTCACTCTCTGCAAATAGGCCAGTTCAGTTTGTAAATATTTAACCAGACTTAAATTACATAGTGTGATGATGCCGAGTTAAAGCAGACGCATTCTGCACAGCTTTAAACCGTGTTGTAGCTGTTTCTTTTTCTCATTGACCCTCTTGAAGTTGTATTTGGAGTTATTTCTGCACGCTTAAGTAATCTTTAATTGCTTATTTTCAAGACGCCAGACACGTAGGATTCGACAGCGTCCAATAGTGATTTTAATTAGTTGGGAATTGGAAAATGTTAATGAAAAAGTATAATATAATCTTCTGTCACCGTAGACCAAATTAGTTTTAGTGAGTGTCCTTAAAGCCAGTATTAAGAAAAGTAAATCCAAATCTCACAACAGGATATTATAAAAAGGCGTTTGCTGTATTGAAAGTCTGTAAAGTCTGTTTTTTATTCTGATGAACGCAATGCAATTATGGAAATGTGTTAACTCCATTACTTTGAGGGTTATTATACTGCAATATTTTAGGTTATCACAAGTTTTGTTCCATCCTTTTTAAATATATAACTGACAGTATGTGCCAGTACCTCTCTGTATCTCAAATGTGTATGTTTTTGTGTACGCAGAGACAGCGCTGTAGCTCCATGTCCATGAACAGTATGGGAGGAGACCGGAGCAGCTGTGGAGGCTCGGAGCAGGAGGACAGTAGCTGTAAGGCTCTGGAGGAGGTGCAGGCCATACCGGGGAACAGGCAGTGCTGTGACTGTGGAGAGGCCGCTCCAGAGTGGGCCTCCATCAACCTGGGCATCACACTGTGTATTGTGTGCTCAGGAATACACAGGTAGAGGACTCCTTTGCTATTTTTGCTGATTATTTTCAATGTATTATTACCATTTATATTTTTGACCACATTTATACATGTATAGTTTGCTGTGACACCACGTTGATTGTTTTCGTAGGAGCCTCGGAGTCCATTTTTCGAAAGTACGTTCTCTCACACTTGACTCTTGGGAACCTGAGCTGATCAAGGTAATTGTTTTTATCTTTTTTATCACATAGTTCATCCATTTATTCATATTAGTAGACCTGTCATGATAACAACATTTGAAGCATGATACACTGCTATGGAGATATACTGCCAAAAATAATGGAGATTGAAACTACTTTATGCCACTTACACAAAAATAGCAGGATAATCACAATAAACCAATTTTTAAATAAATTGGTCATTAAAAGGCCTGAAAAAAAAAATAAAAAATTATAAAACAAAAAAATTATAACAAAAATAACGAAATTCTCCCTACTATTTCAAAGAAAAAGTACACACAATAAATAGTAAATTGGTCATTAAAAGGCCTGAAAAAATTATGAGCCACAAAAGATATTCCAGCTTTCATACATTGAACAATAAGTCTATATAGTATCATCATGTATTATCATGACAGGCCTATGTGTTAGGATGAACATAAATGCTGTTTCAAAGATGTAATCTAATATTCTGCTTTTCCTTCCCTGTTTAGCTCATGTGTGAGTTGGGTAACTCAGTAATCAACCGGATCTATGAAGCACGGATCGATGAAATTACAATCAAGAAGCCACAATCTTCAAGCCCGAGGTACAAATATTTCACTATTAAATATCACACAAAAGGCCACGGTTTAATCTTGTCCAAGACCAGTGTGTATGAGATCCACCCAAAACTATAAATAACATATTTTTATTCACAAAGTCACAATCATTATCATAACTGTTAGGCCTTCAGGGCATGTGTCAAGATGAAAAGCAAAGAGGAAAAAATAGTGACTCACAGTTTGGCATAATCCTGACATATATTATTATAGTTCCTTAATCTCCCAACAATAATCAAATTATATATTTTAATTTTTCAAATCTGCTGAACTATCTGTAAATGTCTAGGAGGCCAAGTGTTGCACAAAAAGTGAAAGAACAGGAAATGTCATGACAATAGTGCAGGGACATCCTCTGCTCCTTTTGTTTGGAAGATTTTTATCTTTTTATTCTCTTATTGTTTATGAATTTATTGTTTGTTTCCTCGTAAGACAATATACTTGGTACTCAAATTGAGCATGTCTCCAAAACAAACACTTTTATATTATTTATCACCTACCTCAGCTTCCCAACAAACAGGCAAAACAAACACTTTTATATTATTTATCAGACAAACTAACCACTCACTGACCAACTAACTAACAAACAAGCTACAAACGAACACACTAACTGTGTCTAAATCCTTTGTTCATCTATATCAGTACATGCTTGGCTTTGCTTTGTTTTGCTGGGGTTCCTCAGAGGAGACAAAGAGTCCTGGATCAAGTCCAAGTACGTGGAGAAGAAGTTCATACACAAGCTGCCAGAGACGGGAAGGAATGCCCCCCTGAGACGCTCCAGTGCCAGGCGGAACCGGGCCACCACCGCAGACCGGACCGGACCAAAACCACCAGTCAAACCTAAGCCCAACCACAGAGCCACCCTGCCCCGGGTCACAGGTAACAGGACACATGGAACCAGGAGTCCAATGGAAATCACAACACACAAGCTGATAACCCTAAGGCGTTCCTATAGTGTTTTTATTTGTGCACAGGCCTGTCACTTTCCCACACATTAAAGGTCTGAAATTACATAAATTTGACTGTTGTGAAGTTTAAGCCATGTTATAATTTCCTCATCACAAACATACCTTGAGTTGTGTTTAGTTTCATTCACACATGTTTGAGTAAACCTGTTCCAGCTTGTGATGATATCTTGAAGTTGTAGTTTTAGTCCAATTGAGACGAGGCAATTCCAGGGCTAAAAACATAGCAAAGGTGTATGGAGTTTAAAAACACAGTGGAGAACTTTCTGTATTACCACATGATCTCAAAAGGTCAGACAATGTGTTTTCTGTCAGACTAAATATGCAGTGTTAAATATGTTTGAATGAAACAAAACACAATTCCAGGTATGGTTCAGATCAGAAAATAGATCAGAAAATACTGTAATATGAACCTCTTACATTTCTTCTTTTTCTTATGCTCAGGTCTAAGCCCCAGTGATCTTCAAAAGAACAATGCACACAAAGGTAAGGTAAAAAAAGTATTGCCAGATTATTGCCAAAACACACAATTTATACGGAATTAGACTCACTGAGAATCACTGTATTTGTGTGCAGATGAGGAGGAGGAAGAGGAGGATCTGAGCGTCCTACATCCCGGGGCTCTGCTATACAGGGCTGCAGCGTTACAGAACTTCCCTGTCATGGCCGACGCTTTGGCCCATGGAGCTGACGTCAACTGGGTCAACACAGCGGAGGAGAGTAGCACCCCTCTCATACAAGCTGTCTCTGCTGTAAGGCCAATTCTCTATGTGAATTACAGCCGTTTGTCATGATATTGTTATGTATGTATTGTTTTGGTTAGATTGCCAATGGACACAGCCTTATATCTTGATCTACACTAAGTCAATAGACCTCGCTAACCAATAGAAACTGTAATAGGTGGATGAGCTGCGAAACGTTCTCACACTAAAAAAACCTTTTGTCCAGTTGACAGAATTGAATTTTCTCTTCTTGATTGCTTAGAATGCACTGGCAGCTTGTGAGTTCCTCCTGCAAAATGGAGCCAACGTGAACCATGCAGACAGCAACGGAAGAGGACCTCTGCATCACGCTACAATCTTAGGACACACAGGGTAAGAACTAACGTACAGCTCAAGGTTTTAGGCTGTTTTCTGATCTATATTATAATGCTGTTTCCTCATCACAAACCTGGAGTTGTGTTTTGTTTCTTTCACACATGTTTAATACACAAACCCTGCATATTTAGACAGTACATATTGAGTTCTCTTCTCAATCTGAAAACCAGCCAGGCTCTGTTAACTTGTAAACTACTACTTCATGACGTCATAAGGTGGAACAGAGCATACAGCATGATAAAAATACTTAAATATGGGTGAATGAAACAAGGCACAACTTTGGATATGGTTTTGATGAGGTTAACAGTATTATAACATGGCTTAAAGCTCAGTCAGTTTTGTGTAATTTAGGACCTTTTAATAATATTCTACACTAGTCTTATGCATAAGTAGGCCTAGAGAAACGTATTTACATCAAAATAATTCTTTTTTTATAATTCAAGTTTTTATTGTAATGAATCAGAGCTGTAGATCACATAAAATCAAGATGAAGACATATACAAACAAAAACTGTCCCATTGTTCTCTGACGAACTCATTTCCATTGTTCAGTCTTCCCAGCATTTTTTCACATGCTGCATTTTCAATCATTCTTTCCCGCCAGGTATTTAACGTTGGGGTCCGGGGTTCCATCAAAATAATTCTTAATAATAAAGGGCTAGTAGAATTGTAAACAAGAATAAGAAAAGAAAACGAGCCAACTGTGGTGTCTGCTATGATGCAAATGAAGAACTAAAGGGATTATTTATAGTTTGTTGTGTTTTAGCTCTATCTTAACAATTCTGTGTGTTTGTATTTATATCTCATTCATGTAAAATAATTTGAGTGTCTTTTATCCTCAGGCTTGTTTGTCTCTTCTTGAAGCGTGGTGCAGATTACAATGCAAAAGACAAGAACGAGAAAGACCCAATAACCATCGCAGTGGACAATGCCAACGCCGACATTGTCACTTTGTAAGTACATTTCAACAATAAAATCCTGAGCTCTTACCACAGACTGTATGGACATAGCGAGCATTGGGGCGCTACTGGCTCCATTTGACTTTGCATTGAACTTGTCAGCGCTCCTTGTGTGACTGCTGGAATGTGCTTCGTCATTTTGGTCTCGAATGTCTTAAAATGATCAAATTTGTATCAAAGCAGTACATTAGATGCTTTTTAAGATCTCTAAATCTGTGCAAAATACTTTTTCTTTCTTCTCTTGCTTGTGTTTATTTTTTTCAGTATCTGTACTTTTATTTAAGAAACTGAAAAACTGAACTGAACACTGAATCCACCACTTATCCCTTAGTCCACTTCTTTATACAGTCTATGAATCTTATGTACAAATATTAATAGCTGCATTTCTCACTGTTTCCTTGTTTTCCAGGCTGCGGATTGCCAAAATGAACAAAGAGATGCGTGAAATGGATGAAGCATTCGGACACACAGGTCAATGCTCAGGGACAGGCTCAGGGGGGGTCCTGAGTGGGTCGGGAGGAGGAGGTGGACTTGGAAATACAAGGAAGAGCCTCCAAGCTTTTAAGAACCATATCAGTGGGTGGGCCCTTGGGGGACAAAATGATTAAGATCATTACAGCACTACAACACAACACTTCTTGCACTTTGAATAAAAAGCTGCACTTTATATCCACAAAACCAGCCTAATGGAGAGGTTTTTTTTAACTCTTCCATTTTGTGATTTGTATTGGTCTAGTCAGTCCAGCAGTGTAAGCTAAATTAGCAAATGGAGTTTGTTCTCAAGGACAGTGCACTGTGACAGAAGTTTTACACTGTTACCTGATGTATTGTGTTTATCTGAGCTGTGTGCTGTAGCCCTGAAGCTTAAGGCTACCTGGGTATTTGTGTGACTGTAAATTTAGGTATTTTTAACATTCTGCAAAGCCAATTTTTCTGTGATTTCTCTGGCTCTTCATGTCTTTGTAAATTAATGGAAATGTTGCTTCTTGTGTGCTTAAATAAGTCTGCACTGCTGGGCAGTGTATGTTGTGCACTGTTATGTTGTGTCTTGTCTGTGCCCTGTGCCTGAGATGTCCAAACGGCCTCAAATGCCTCTGTACTGCCACCTACTGCCATTACGAGGTAATGTCCATGAGCCTCTCAAATGCATGCTTTTGCTTCAGGGCTGCAACTCAACTGTGCTTAGGAAACATCACTTCTTTAAAGTGTTTTAAATACACTGCAATCAAACTATAATGATTTATTTTACAGGTGATGATACATACCAGGACATCTTCAGGGACTTCTCACACATGGCATCAAATAACCCCGAGAAGCTCAAGAGACGCAGCGCAGACCCCAGATTCTAGCGCACATTCTGGTGCCCAAGACACACGGTGGCTCAGTCACGGCTCATTCACGGCTCATTCACGGCCCACTCGCGGCTCACGGCTCAGCTGGTGTTGACCTGTGGGGCAGTGGACAGTGGATTCTTTGTGTGACGAACAGAGCAGAACTATTGTGTCCAAGTGGAAACGCTGCATCAACTGCACGAGTTTGTGTCCGCTTAAAACATGTACAATTATTTTTACAGCCTGTAAAAGTTTTATACATATATTTGATGCATTTTCAAGTTTCTGATTTTTTTAAATAAACATTGCCAATATTATAGTGTTTTGCTTCATAAGTGGCCTGCAGAGGGCAGCCTAATGTCGCTTTAGAATATAATAAGGTTTCTAATGATCATTTCCCACTGAGAACTGAACGCAAAGCTATCGAATTAAATATTGTGTAATCATGCAAATATACAAAAGAAAAAAATATGTTTGGTATAAGAACTGTCTGTTGTTTGTGCCATTGTTTCAAAGTACATATGAACTGATTAAACAGATCACACTGAATACACAAACAGCATGTGTGTAGAAAAACATCAACATGGTTTACAAAGTAAAAACATGTCTCACAATTCCCTGAGAACACAGAAACTAAAAATATATCTACATTATTACACATTATTACAACAGTAATCCCATTATTCGGAGTTACTATCAATATCCTTGTAAGTAACAGCAGTTCTTTTTCACATTTTCAGTTTCATTTTTGTCCATTGCATCTTAAATCTCTGAAACATTTTTCCATTATCTTAAAGGGCGTCTCTCAGGTGGTGGTGGGTCTGTGCATGAGAAGAAATGGGGCTGAGTAGCCAATGTCATGCCGGATAGAATCAGAAAGGAGCCTGCCACCACAAAGGAGACTGTGTATGTGCCTGTGATGTCCCGGAGGTAACCTGTGCACAGAAACATGGTAAACTCATCATGTACATTTTTATGCTGGTAAACAGTGGTTTTCTTTACAGAGGCTTGTTTATATATAAATGGAGTCATTTCAGTGTGAACTATATATATCCCTCTTGGGAAAAGAGGAACTCATAATTTGATAATGTCATGGGATGAACTCTCCATTAGTTATAACACTAGTAGTTATAACACTACTAGTTATAACACTACACTACAAAGTAAACACTGCTACTGCACACAAAAATAACACAATTTTACTATCAGAGTTTTAACCAATCTTAGATACATCCATCATGGTTAAAAGTAAAAAAAAAATTGCCCAACTATAAAGTAATAAAGTAAACGCTTTGCAATATAAAAGAAGAGAACATGTCTGTCCACAAAATTAGAACAATTTCTATAAAACCCATGGGTAAATCCTTCTAGCTGCAGAATTTCTGGGCCAAATAAACCAGAGGAAAAAAATAAATCAATATTTAAAAACGGTCACGGTGACCATTTTTAAATACTGATTTTTTTTTTTCAATCTTAATTGAAATACAAAAGAACAAATGAAGAATGGACCTACACAGACCCAGAAATACTATGTTTTTACAATTGTGGTGTAAAAAGGGCACTAACATAAGGAGGCAACAGAAATAAGTAAACTGCTTTGCTAATGCTTAACTGAGATGATGTAACAGACCAGCACAAAAACCTCCAGCATGTTCTTCTGTGTAAATGTGTCCTCACCTGACAAGGGCGTCCCAAACAGTCCAGCTCCGCTCTCGAGCATCTGCAACAGCCCCAGGGCCCCCAGCACACGCTCCAACCCCACGATCTGGGGCAAAATGGAAAAGGGCAGAGACGAAAGAGCCCCACTGCAGAATCCATACAGCAGACTGGCCACCATCACTAGAGCGTACGAGCCTGCCAGAGTGCTCAGGGGCAGCAGCGCAATAGATAGCCCCAAAAGTACCACCCAGGCAGTTAGCACATGAATCATTCGGAAGTATCTCAGATCTGTGAACCAACCAGAGAATATTCGGCCCACAATGTCTGTAATGCCAGCCCCTGAGACCAAAAAAGCTGCCTTGTATTCAGAAAAACCCACCTGGCGACCAAGTGCAACTAAATGGATATAAGGCACAAAAAATCCTATGTTCATTAAACTGACAGATATGACAAGGGTGATGTACGGCCTCTCGAACAGAAGAGGGAACTCCAAGTATGACGACACCTTTTTCAGCACGGATTGTGATGCTTTGCTGTCAGGATTTGTCTGTAAAATAAAACTATATCGTTATATTGTTTTATAAAGCTTAAAGGACCCATATTAAGCAAAACTGACTAGTGAGATTTTAGTCATGTCATAATGTTGTTACCTCATGAAAAACATACCTGGAGTTGTGTTTTGTTTCTTCACACGTCTGAGTAATTCTTTATGACTAGTCTGTCTACATCTCGAAAGCTCAAAATGCTCTTCCACCTTGTGATGTTGTGGAACTAGTTTTCAAATGAACAGCTCCCTTTACCTTTAGCACAGTAGACATTTCCACAGACAATTCCAGATATGAACTTATCCAAATGATTTTAATGTGGAGGAATATGGAGTGTTTGGAGTTAAAAAACAAAGGAGCAGTTCCTGTATTGTTACAAGTTGGAACATGTGTTCTGTTCCTGAGAAAATAACACAGTGTAAATATGCAGAGTTTGTGTGTCAAACATGATTGAATGAAATAAAACACAACTCCAGGTATGTTTGAGATGATGGAACAATATTATAACAGATTTTTTTAAAAATAGCGTAATATAGGTCCTTAAAAAAATAATCAAAGAAAACCACACTTACCTCTTCTGCAGGCACTGGACGTTTATGTGGCCCAATAAGTGCCCCACAGGGAATAATGTTAAAGGCAAGCCCTCCAGCGATAAAAAGGGCCCCACGCCAGGCATAGATCTCAATCATCAGTTGGAAAAGTGGGTTAAAAGCAAATGCTGAAAGGCCGATGCTTGACAAAGAGATACTCAGAGCCAGGGTGCGTCTGCGAGTGAAGTGAGCCATCACTGTGGCCATCATGGGAGCGAAGACAAAAGCCCAGCCGAGACCTGCTCCACCAAACATGAGAGAAAGTAGGGGATTGTAATGAAATAAAAGTAGTAAAGTACTGCACTTAAAAGCAAAAAGTTCAAAACTTTTTTTCTGATGGGGAGTCTGTCAAATGCTTTTCACTGTGGTTATTGTTTTTTCTGGAATCTTTCACAGTATGGTAACCTCTATGGAGACCTAACTAGACTAAGTTACAGGTCAGATCTGAGGAGAGGCAACCCCACTTACAGCCTGTTTCTCTAGGCATGTTTGAGCAGCAAACTACCTGTAATTGAATAAATGAGAGAGATAGAGCTGTTTATTGTTATAAGGTGGAACATTCCAGGCAAAGCTATGACATATCCATAGAAACAAGCAACTGACGGACCTCCAACCAAAAAAATGACCTAATGCACCTTTAAATATGTAAAAAAAAAACAAGATACACAATTGGACAGGAAGAAGTGAAGCCAACGATGTGAATGCACAGAGCCTATTCTAGACTCAATAAATTCAGATTATGAACATAACATTACCTGTCATTAGACCCATTGCAAGGTAGAGATGATATAAGCATGTAGCCTGTGAGGCAAGTATTAGGCCCAGGCCGGAGAGGAATCCCCCAACCATCACCACCACTCGGGCACCATAGGCGTTTCCCAGTGCAGCAGCCAGTGGACCTTCACACACAGAACACACAAATTACAAAGATAATAGAGATTCATTTAAAGGGCCTATATTACACTGTTTTCTGATCTATGTTATAATGTTTGTTCATTAAAAACGTCCCTAGAGTTGTGTTTGTTTCATTCGCACATCTAATATGTCTAATACACATATTTAGGTTAAGTTCATCTCTCAAACAAAAAACATTCTATCTCACCTTGTGATGTTATTTTGCAATACACAAAGAGATACACTGTGATGTTAAACTCATCATTTTATAATCATAATTCTTTATAATTTCTGCCTTGGATTTGTAACTCGCTACTGAACTTAAGGTAAAAAGTTAACGCTGAAAGTTGAATTTTGCAGATGTAGACAAGCTAATAATGCAGAATTATTCCAACAAGTGTGGATGAAACAAAACACAACTCAAAATATGTTTTTGATGAGGTAACAACATTCTAACATGGTTTAAAGCTCACTGAGGTCAATATGGCATAATATACTTTAGGTTTATTGTATTTTAACTGTGTCAAATAGGAACTCACTGAAAAACTGCTGTGCTGCCAGTCCAATAGAAGAGATCCATGAAATGCTTTGAGCACTTTCTCCAAAGTACTGCACAAACTCCACAAAAAAGACCCCAAAAACACGCATCAGGCCAAAAACTAGAGCATTACAGATGAAGAAGGCCGCGACCAGCACCCAGCCCCAGCCCCCATCAGGGCCCTCCAACGCAGCAGACTCTTTCACCTGTTTCTGTGTCATTCCTGTAATTTTCACCAGAACCATGTCAGTGACCTTAATTATTAACTCACCCAGGTCAATAAACATATGTGACTAGTGTTTAAAATGAAAATCAGTCCACTAGGTGAGAGGTGAACATCCCCTTAAGATAGTAACAGTGTTCCTCTTCTAGACAGCACATCTGCACTTATCTTGCTTACTATGCAGGTTTAAAGGTGAACTATGTAGTGTTAGGTTTTTTGGTTGGGGGTCCATCCCTACTTGTTTATATGGAGATGTCATTGCTCTGCCTGGAATGTTCCACAGTATGGCATTTAACAGCACTACCTTATATTTATTTAATTATTGGCATTTTTATAGCTAAAAAAATGTGTGAGCAGGGTCGCCTCGCAGATCTGACCTGTAAATGTGTCTGGTTTAGTCTCCATGAAGGCATAAAGGTTTAAAGTCATACTATGACACATTTAAGACAAAGCAGTGACGTCTCCAAGAAGAAAATCTTTTGATGTACCCTCCCCAAGAAAAGTTACACAATACACCTTTAAGTGGAGCCCCTCTAACAGGATGTACTAGACCGACTAGAAATTTTACTATAAATCAAATGAACTACTATTAAACCTGTGTGGTGATTAAAATGGGGAATTGAATAAAGACATTTTACTTGCCTGCAAATTACTGCAGCGTTCCTATATTATCCGTGAAAACTCAACATCCCCGTGGGCGACAGCGGCAGATCACTGAGCGCACAGGTGAACAGGTGATGTGAGACTGGGGCAGGAGCCAGTCAGGGGCCAGTCAGGGACCAGCCAGGGACCAGCCAGGGGCCAGTCAGGGACCAGCCAGGGGGTAGTCAGGAGGCAGACAGGGGCCAGTCAGGGAGCAGAGAGCAGGGTTTCGTCACGGTCACACGCACAAAACCCTCCTATGCGCCTGCGCAAACGCAAAGTACAGACACTGTACAAACTATAACTAAATAACAATGTTCATCTACAAAAAAGATCATCTGTTTGCACATAAAAGCAAACTAACTCTGTCATTCGCACTGAAGTCATCTCACCTGGGCCGGAGCTATCGAGAAAAGACACTACTGTACACCATAGTTATTAAGTTTGTAAATCTTTTGCAAAAACATGCGGCACAAAGCCACGCGCAGCGCCGGGGGAAAGTCCAGGATTAGCCTTTTGGCACATGCGCAGTTGTACATGTGTCTCAGCAACTGCTTTGACATTTACTCTGAACATTCAACAGTGTAGTTTAGTAAAATGACTCAGTAAAGCCTATATACGCTGTAGGTAAACAAAAGAACAAGCATAACCTACTGGTACTGCTAGTTGAAGAGCTGTCTTACTAATGCCAGTAAAAATTAAATTCAATAAACTGAAACCTTGATAACATGTGACATAAAAATGCAAGTAATAAGCAGCATAAAGCTGACTTCAGACACTCCAGACCACGTGGAGGAAAGTCCCTTCAAACGATGTTTGTCGCTTGAAAATGAACAATACACTTGGCTTGTATGGGCCCATCAGGGAGCAGGAAGAGGGGATGACGGGCCCCTCACACGTGCAGACAGATGCCACCTTCTCCACTGGAGGAAACAGGTGCCATACACTTCATTGTTTCCACACTAGGGTCAAGAGAAAAACACCCTCCTGGAAATGGCGGGGAAGATTTTAGTAGTTTAACTTTTGTGATTCATAGATGTTATTCGAGGCTTCCAAGTTTTGGGGTGTACACTTTTACTTCTACCCATCTTTCTCCATTCTCCATTTCATCCCAGACTAACATGTTTGAGCCAAGGTCGTGCTTTGTAGTTTAGGGCCTATTTTTTTAATCCTCCTCAGTTCTTGTTTAATGTCGCTGATACGTCATTAAACTCTTTTATTGTAGTTTTCTTCTGGTTGAGTGTGTGAATGATTTGGTGTTACTGCCTCTGCCAAAGGGTTTCACCATGCCATGTGTGTCATACCTGGATTCTCACTTTTCTCTTAATCACCATGTTTGGATGTTGTGTCATTTTTACGTTGTTAATCGTAATGGGTGATAGGTTTATTTCAGTCATAGGTTTAATATCATTAAATATATATTCAAAACATAAGGCAGGGTATCAGCATTACATCATTTCACTTATACAGTACATCAGGTCTTTCTTACGCAGTGCCATGTAGCCTATACTTCACTAACCCTATGTCCTTCTGTCCTGTTTTGTGTGACGGGTTTACATGAATCATAGTCGTTTGACATTCTTGTAAAATGACTTACATTGCCTGCAGATATGGCTCTGAATCCCGTTTTTCTCCTTGGTTTAATCAAGTGTGTAGCCAGTCAGTAGTCACACTTTTGTAACTAAAGCCCTATTTCATCATTTAAGGGTCAAACAACCACTGAAAAGTATGTTTATGAATATAGAAACTAAAAACTGCTTACCAAAAACAGCGCTTCGTCTCCCTGTACATGTGCGCGTAGTGATTCTGACCAATCAGAGGGAGAGAGGCGGGTCTTAGAGACGAGATCCGCCGTGCTATTGGCTGACAGTGTGAAGTCACGTCAACGTCAGTCATGTGACGTTTTTAAGAGGCTGATACCGATAAGATCATACCGGTCATTTCAGCGCAGTTACTGAAGTTTGGCTTCCACTTACACTAAGAAAACAGTCTCAGTAAAATAACAAAGACCTCTTAATTTTAGGGGTGCTGAAAATAATGCTGAAGCACCCCCAAAAGGGTCGAGACTCGCTCCTGATTCAATGATTTAGTTTCATTCACGCATGTTTAACGCACTAACCCTGCATATTTAGGGGTTTTTCTCTTAAACCTTGTGCTGCCATGTGCTAATACAGGATGTTTTTTCAATTCCACACACGTTCACTTGAATCATTTGGATCATTTCAGCCCTAGAATTGCCATTGTCAGTCTACTGAACACCAGGATTCAGAGTAGAACAGAGCACTTTGAGCTTTGGAGGTGTAAACGGGTTAATTATAAAATGTTACTCAAACATGTATGAATGAAACTAAATCTAACTCTTGGCATGTTTTTGAAGAGGTAACAAGGTTCATGGCATAAAGCTCCCAAGAGTCAATTTGGTATAATACAGGCTCTTTAACTATACACAAAAATCACTCAAAGCAAGTTACTTTAATCCTTTAATTTGTAAGAAACATATTTGTCCTGCAAATCAATGAAACACATGCCCTCCATTGGCTTCAGTAGTCTTTGTAGAGGCATATTTGATTTTTAAAAAGAAGTATAAGCAAACTAGCTGTATGTCCTCTACCTGAGGGGACTGCAAGCTTGAATATTAAATTAGCCTCAAGCCTTAAATTAAAATCTCAGTTAAATAAAAATAAACAAATAAATCTTAAACAAGTGCTAACCCAGTAGCATTGACCCCCTTTACTCCAATATAAAGGTACATTGTGTAACTTTTCTGGCAGAGGATCCCTCAAATGCATTTCTCCACAGAGATATTATTGCTTTGTCTGGAAGGCTGTTTAATGCCAAACTGTGGTACATTCCAGGCAGAACAATGACATATCCATAGAAACAAGCAGGTGACGGACCTCCAACCAAAAAGTTACACAGTGCAGCATTAAACACTTTCACAATCTCTCTTCCATAACGTTCCCCTACTTTCTACACCTTATTTAACAACTTTATTACTCCTCAACTTCCTTTCAAAAACCTTCAGAACACTTCCTCTAACATTCGATACCTACTTACAATTTCTGATCACAAACTCACAACTTCTAAATCCAATTATCACAATATTTCGTGCGACCCTTTTCATAATAGTGGCACAGGTCTGATCTTCAGCAGGTCTGCAGGAGAGGCTGGTAGGGCTCGCTCAGGATCTTGTAGCGGATCTTGGTGTTGGTGATGGCTCCGTGTTTTTGGCGAAGGTGAAGACGAAGCTGGCTCTTGTGGCGGAAATGTAGGTCACACTTCTCACACTAAAGTAACAAACGTTGTGTTAGACTTTACTGTAATGATACTTTTATTATATTTGAGTATGTTTGTGTAGAGAGAGGGATGGTTTTCTTCGTTTTTTAATTTAATTAAATTCTTATTTATTTTTTTATTTTTTTTCCACAATCTATTGTAGGGTTATACAAAAACTGAACTGTGAAAGTCTGGAGCATTTTGCTAGTTGGCTTGGTTTATGACTGTTACTAGGCGTATTCCCATGAAACAAAAACAGGCTCAACTAGTTCAACGTTTTTTTGTCAGTACCAAATTTAAACCAAAGTTTAAATGATTTTTTTCACTATAGTTTCTGGCGTGATTGTTGTCAGTTAAAAGGAATTAATGATGCAAGATCAAAATGGCAAGTTTGTGGAGCCAATCCCAGGCCTCATAATGATATAGCTCAACATCTGTGGATTTTAACTTTGGATATTTCATTGAAAAACAGTAAAGCTGCCATCAGAGTCATATAGGCCCCTGCCCTCCATCTAAAATGAGTTTGCAGTGACATCGTGCTGTGAGTCTCTGTGTATGTCTATGGCGGAATGTGACACAACCCACACATGAGTAAATACGGCACGTTTTTAAGATTTAAGTGTGTAAATTCAAGACTATAGAATACAAAATCTGAGAGACTCGTTTAACAGCACAAATCAGCTCACCTATTATAGTTGCAACTAGGCCAGTGCTTTCAAATTGTGTTAAAACAAAGCTCGGGTTAAAGATAGGTGCTTACAGAGTACGGTTTCTCTCCGGTGTGGATCCTCAGGTGACTCTTGAGCGTCTGCAGGTGGCGAAAGCGCGTGCCACAGGTATGACAGGGGTACGGCTTTTCCCCTGTGTGGATCAGCACGTGGGCTCTGAGGTGGGCAACCTGACCAGCACACAAAACAAAGGGTCACACTTACAGTACGTACAATTTATAACTATATTACTGTTATCTCCTCAGAAACATGCCCAGAGTTGTGATAGTCATATTGCATTATTAGTGATTGTGATGTCATGTAGTTTTGAAGATAACAACTACTTTTAACTTTCAGTTTGGTAGAGATTGGCAATTCCAGGGCTGATATTGTCCAGATGATTTTAGTGAAGGTGTATGGAGTTTAAAAAGACAGCCGAGCACTTCTTGTATTACCACATGCCAACAGAAGGCATGTGGTAATACAAGCGTTTTCAGTTTGAGAGAAGAACTAAATATGTGTTGTTTGTGTGTTAAATGTGCAAATAAAGCAAAACACAACTCCAGATATGTTAGTGGTGAAGAAAAACATTGTAACATGGATCAGTAAACAGAATAAAATGGTCCCTTTAAATGTCTGTACCTGAACAAAGCGAGCTCCGCAAGTGTCACATCTGTAGGGCTTCTCTCCAGAGTGGATGCGAGCGTGAGTCTTCAGATTCGCCGGGCGGTTAAACTGGGCGCCACACACATTACATCGATATGGCCTTTCAACTGCACATAGATGTGTAATATAAGATGGTGTATTCATTTACAACTGTGCATATGCCTTTTTCATATTGTAGTCACCTGAGCATGTCTTTGTTACTCCAGAGTTTCCAGAATAGCAATAAAAGGATCTTTCTGTCTTTATTGGGGGATTTTTTGGGACACCTATAAATAAGTGATAAAAAAAAATTAGCTCTTGTAGGTTCTTCTCTGGTTTGGATGGTGACTTATTGCTACCTGCTGCTCCCTCCATGTGGGCTGGGACCAGTGCAGTTTTGTTCTCTGAGGTCGGTGGTCCAAGGGGAGGGGCTCGGCCAGAACCCTCATAGCAGGAGGCCCGCCCCTGTCTGAGAGATACATTAGTAGTAAGGACTTAGACTACAGCCCCATGACATTTTGTTTCTGTTTGAAGCAACACTAATGCATGTTCAAAGTTACCTATTCATCTGACCAGGCACTTCTCCAGGCCACGCCTCCACAGGGGTCCTGGTTTTTGGGGCGGTTCTGTCTGCAGCAGGGAGCTGGTCCTCTTCTTTAATAGTGTCAGTGAGAAGAGGATTGAGGATGATATATTTATACTTTTTCCAGTTGCAGGCTTTGGGGTCAGGGGTAGCTCTGGAATCACTCTGAAAAATGTGTAATCTTATGTAGTGATTTTGATTTTAAATTCACAGTAAAACAGGAAACTGTAATTGTAACCATACCACGAGGTTCTTGTTGCAGGTGTTGGACTCAGCAGGAGAGCTGGGCTGACAGCTGGAGTGGGCAGGGCTGTCAGGTGACAAAAGTGTGTCTGTGTGAATGTTTGGCTCCTTTAACTCAGACTGACTTGTTGGTTTTCTGGAGTCCCCACCCTCCATTTGGATCCTGCACAAAAGGAAACAGAGTAATGATCTGACCTTATCTGCAAACAATGAGACAAAACTGCACAAAGACTTGTGGCTGCCCTGTGTACCTGATGGGTCCTGACACTGGGAGCTGGAGCTGTAGTCCTGGATGGGGCAGGGCCCTGTCTTTGGCAGAGGTCACAAATACCTTGGAGACCGGCTCCAGGGGCGCTCTGCTGCCCATGCTCTCCCTGCTAAAACAGAAACAGGTCAAATGTCTGTGTGCAAAACATAAAAAGGCATAAAACATAAATAGTAGGTATGACAGGGGGAGGTGGTCTTTCAGGATCCTCTGGGCTCACCAGTGCAGGATGAACTCCCGGCAGGTTTCTGCCACGTGGTCCATCTGCAGATAGGTCGCCACCGCCAGGACCCCAGGGGCAATGCTGGGGGTCAGAGGGAGCCGTGAGGTGTACATAAAGTCCAACAGTAGAGAGACACTGGAGGGGTCCAGAGTACTGGGCAGAGACACAGAGAGGAGCGGCTCTCTGCTGCCACTGTGAATAAATGCACGGGTGGAGTACAGCGAGTAGAAAAAACCACTGAGGAGACAGAAAAAATAAGTCATCATCTCTTTCAGTGCAAAGGTTGCTGATGATTTATGCGTTTGGCTCTGACCTGCAGGCCACGAGCACAGCACAGTGCGCCTGCAGATGGTGGCTGCCCACCACCAGTGTGGCATCGGTCAGAATGTGGCGGTGCCGCAGTTCGTTCAGGTTCAGCA
>JACN01066454.1:0-13601 GCA_000787155.1 Scartelaos histophorus | reverse complement strand
GAATCATATAAGGAATCATATAAGGAACCATATAAAGAATCATATAAGGAGTCATATAAGGAATCATATAAAGAATCATATAAGGAATCATATAAGGAATCATATAAAGAATCATATAAGGAATCATATAAAGAATCATATAAGGAATCATATAAGGAATCATATAAAGAATCATATAAGGAAGCAACTGTCAGGGAGTAACAATACTGCTAATACTGTTTGTCACGCTATAAAATCAGGTACAAGCCCATTGAACTTTTTACAAATATACTATTGGGAGATTGGTATGACAAAATAATAATATAATCAGGAAGTAAAACGTGCATTCTGTATTGTGTGGACCAGCAGATCTCAAAATGTGACCCTCCCTCCCAACGCTCCCCTCAGAAGCCCCTCTAAAGGAATATATGATAGGGACACGGACTAAGGGTAGCCAGGCAGGACAAAAAGAATATTATATCACTGCTGCTGCTCCAAGCCACTGGTTGTTATTGTTTTATCCCCACTCCATCTCCAACTATACCATCCAAAACACACAAATGATCCCTGACAAGCGAGGATCAACCTGTAGCGCAGTGGAAAATAGGATGTAGAGGCGCAGCATTAGTGTCAGTGGAGATGAGACATTGTTTACATGGCTCCGGGCGTGAGGATGACAGCTTTTGATGACTGATGTGTGTGTCACAAAGGAGAACAAAACACAGACCAATGTGATGTGAAAGCACTAAACAGAGCATGTCTAAAGCTCAAATTCAAGTGTACCATCATTATCTTAGCTTACTTAAAAGGAGCTGACGGCTTTTTCTAAACTACGCTCCTCTAGGGGTGTGGAGCTCAACAGCGACTGCCCACCACTCGCTTCTTCAAGTTCTTATTCTTTTTTCCCATAAGCAAAGACACGATGGATGCTAATATGTTCTAACTAATGACCACAAGACCAGTAATTGTATTTAAAGTCTTGAAACTTTATAAACCACTAAGTTATTAAAGCATTTTTCATGTTTTCTGGGATTTAAACAAATGTGTTAATAACCACATAGCTGGTTAGCCTCCATTGTGTCTTGAAACAAAAATAATATTCTATTTTATTTACATTTTTTGAAAAGTGTGTGGGTAAAAAATGAATAAGAAATTTACTTTCAGAACCAGAGCGGATTTCTTATTAGTATTATTTTGAGTTTCTGTGAATATTTGTACTGTAGAGCAGAAACCGTTTCAATGAATACTACTTTTAGAATTGTGTTTAGACTAAAAATGCTTTACTGAAGAAGCTACTGTCAGCTTTCCAGGAGGCGATGAAAACAAGAGTCCAGAAGTCCAGATGCAACTTAATATATTTATTTGGTTTAGGCAGAAAATACAGATTTACTCCTGGGGACTGTCCACTTTACATCTCTCCAGCTCCCTGCAGTATTCACACATTTAAACTGTCATTTTGGCAGACATCAGCTTTCTTTAAATAACATGAACACCGCAGTCTTTAAACCGTACATATATGTCTACTTTGAACCGCAGTCTTTAAACCGTACATATATGGTTCTACTTTGAACCTGCTCTAACACAAATATCCATGGTTCCTTTTGTGTCAGCCTTTCACTGAAGCAACAGGTTCCATGTATTTTTAAGCCCTGTCTCACATGTTGCCTGCAGACTCTTTGTTTAGGAACACACAGATAGTGAAATCATGCAAACTCTTCCAAATATTACACAGATTATAAAGATATCATTCCCACAATTGATTATTAAGATATTATTCCCACACTACCAAAATAACCACAAGCTCATATGTGGAAACTCACATTGCATTAAAAAAAGTCCATAATTCTTAATGTCAAGGCTGTAATTATGACAAATACCTGAGCACCATCGTATGTGCTTCAGCAAGAGGAAAGTGATGGTAGAGAGCAGGCGCCTGGACCGCTCTGAGCTGAAAAGGATTGTAAATGTATGGCCAGAAGTGCACTGCCCCGGGCCTCACTGGGGATTTAAATATCATTAGTGTGTGGAGGTGCAAGGCCTTGATTAAATGCTCCAGTCAATGTCCAATGAGACAATGGAGCAGGAGTGGAGCACAGGGGCTGGGATGTGCTCTCGTAATAGAACCCTGAGGGAAGACTGGGCAGGTCGGACATGGCTAAGGCTTCACGCTAACTCCCAGTTGCATCTATGTATATGTTAAAGATATACCGTGGATGTAATCAGCATTTTTACATATAAATAGACTGGTGCAATCTAGACCTTGACTTTGCATTTCGCCAGCCTCATAGCTTTACTGCCTATGTCTTTTTTTAGGTCTTATTAACGCTCTTATTCTACTCTGACTCTGTAAATGTCTTTGGCTCAGTTCTCAATTTGATCATCCAAAATATTATGTCTAAAAAACACAAACTGCATGTTCTCATTATTTCTTTTTCTATTTTCCTGAATACCTGATTGAAGCAATTATGTTAATAACGAAGTGGATCTGTGAAAAATGTAATGTTCTCTAGCCAAGAGCAGCTAACAATACACGCTTCTTCAATGCGTTACAAAGATGGCAGCTCTGGAGACTGGTTTTATCTTCTTTAGTTCCGAAAGGCGTGACCGACAGCTGGATTAGTCAATGGTCAGTCCGTATCCAAACAAACACTGCTGCTCATACAAAAAAGAAAAGGTAAAGGGACTGAAAAACATTGCGTATTTCTGACAAATCAGTGAGTGAAGTATTAAAGGCTGTTAATCTAAGGTGAGAGAAGTTTGATTTTGTTCTAAATAAACTATGAGCCTGTTTTCCAAGTGTTTCTGAGGAAAAAAGGAACCTGATTGCACGGCTCAGTCTGAGTAAGACATGAGATGCAGTCACGCAGCAGTGGAGGTGGTGACCAGAGGGTGAGATCTTCTGTAGAATATACCGAGAGAAACCCTTAAGCTGGGAACCCCTCTTCTAGGAATAGTCACCAGAAAATGTATAGAACAGTACTAGACTTAAAGGGCCCATACTGGTTATTTCCAGATCTATGTTATAATGGCGTTGCCTCATAAAACATATCTTAAGTTTTGTTAAACACACAAACTCTGCATATATGAGCAGAGTTATATATACAGGAATTATTTTCACAAGATGGAGCAGAGCATTTTGATCTTTGAAGATGTAGACAGACTAATAATAATTCAGGATTACTCATGTGTGAATGAAACAAAACACAACCCTGGGTATGTTTCTTAGCTTAAAGCTCACATAACATAGGACCTATAATAATATATGGATCAGAATAAGAGCTCTATTGCCTCTGTCAACAAAATTCACAAAGTAGAAAGTTTGCTTTGGTAATGTAGCAAATAAACAGTGACATTTAAAATATGATTAAATAAAGTATACTAAGGTGTTATAAGTAACACCTCTGTATGCTTTACAATGATTTTGTCTGCTTCCACTGCATCTCCCATGTGCATTAGCAATATGACAACAATGTAGTCCATTCTGACAAGCTGCTCCAGTGACAAATCGACATATTTTATACAGGAAATACAATATATTCAATCTCCAATCTGACCTTGAGCTCTCCACACTGTCTCTGGATGAGGAGACGTCCATACTGTGGGCTTCATACATATACTCTGACCACCACTGCTACTATCACAGTGGATACTTGGTTATTTGAAAATCTCCCACTGTTTTGTTTACTTGTAACTACCACTTCATATTTGCTGCAGCGGCTGGAGTTAGTCAAAAGAATGAAGTTTCCTCTCAGAGCAAAGACACAGTCAGCTCAGGAATACACAGACTGTCAAGCAGCCAAACTGGATAATAACAAAGAAAAGATGTTGTTTCAAAGAAAAAGAAGAAGTTGTGTTTCTGAGGCACATAAACAAGAAGAAGACATTGTGTTCCAGTGTCACAGGCTTGAAATACAGATTATAACCTTTAGGCTGCTTCCAAATGTGCTCTGATTTGCATAATGCTGTTCCCAAATAGATTTTTAAGAAATTTGATCTAATGGGTCGGGTGGTATTAACAAATGTGTCTGTCTCCATTATGAGGATCTATGAATCTTATGATTTATATTTAGAGGTGCAATGTGCAACTTTCCTAGTGGCGAGTCCACCATCTGCTGTCTCCAGAGAAATGTTCCACAGTATGGGATTATATTATCCTCCATAATGCAAGTCAGTAACACCACCAGGCCAAGTTACAGATCAGATCTGGGTAGAGCTGAAAACACTCAATTTACAAATGTTTGCTTTTCAAGGTGCAACAAAAACACATTACACTGTATAATTAAATATATGCAATCACTTATACTCCAAACTGTGGAACATTCTGGCCAAGAAGTAACATCTCCATGAGACGAGAAGGTGACAGACCCTCCACCAGAACATTTACATTGCACATTTTACTGACCTGTGGCCTATTTTCATTTTCACACACACACCACGACAAAATTACTTCTGATTGAAATTTCAACTGAACAAAAATGTCAAAACATAATCTCTCCTGTTGAACAATGTACAAATGGTTTCAGTGTTGGTCATCCGGGCTCTGTTTTTACAATCAAGATGTTTGGGCTCCCATCCAGAAGCCATTGTCAGTTTGATGGGACTGGCTTAAGGCGCTAGAATTGATCCCACTCTGAGTTCACTAAGTTCAGCCCCAAACAGAGAAGTTTTAGAGTCAAACTGCCAGATGACCACAGATGAAATACTTTATACCTTGAAGCACTTCAGCTCTTTTCTCTCTTCATCTGAACTGAGGTGCTGGCACAATGCCCTTCACTTATTCTACATCACTTAAATAAAATGATTAAGTTCTATATTCTTTACTCTTGCAGCCTAACTATGATTGTGCTGCTGTTTTTTTGTTTTGTTTTGTTTAATTTTAAGAGAGGGCAATTTACTGGAGTATAGCATATTTAGATATCGTTTTGAAAATGGCAAAATGCTTTAATGAAAATTGTATATTTGCTGAAAACAATACCTTGTTTCTGTGTTTTATAATTATCAGTGTAGTTGCTCTCTCCCTCTTCAGAGTGCATCCCACTACTGAAACTACATCGCTTAAAGTTGCTGAGTGCAGTTTTGTATCACACTTTTGTACTGATGGAGAGTTTTCTTGTAGGGGGCCTGGGGACATGGGTGACGTCGGCTTGTGGGCTGCATGGGCATCGCACAGAACCTTACAGCTAATGTAAGGAAGGTTTGAATAGAGAGATTTAAAAATGACTGACATGCATGGATGACATTTTGAGACCACTACAGGCATCTTTTTGATGACAGAACTTTATAACAATGTAGAAAACTATACAAAAATGTACATAATATTGGAATAGCATGAATCAGCCTTAATTAAGTCTTTCTTAATCATGAATTAAGCATTAATGAAGGCTTTGCTAAGGCTAAATAAGGTGTAGTTATTATAAAGTGTTACCAATTGGAATTTAATCTCATTTGAATTGAGAGTCAGGCAATAATATGCATGGGTCTTTTTAATTGAGAAGTTTGTATCCAAATGGTTGTAAAGCAGAGTTGTAAAAAAAAAAATGGAAATGAAAAAGATTCTGTATTGTTTAAGTTTAGGAAACTAATATTGTAATTTTTATTATGACGACAAAACTTCAAGATGGCTCAATATAGGTGAAAAAATTTTTGTCACACTGGGCTACACTTATTGTTTACTGTAGTTAGCAGGTCAAAATAGCACAATAGACTTAGCGGGTTATTGGGTACAGAACTGTCTGATAAGTGTCTGGTTTAAACTGGCTCAACCTTGTCTAAATTACACAAAAGAAACAGCTAATATTCTTCTATCTGAATCCAAGCAAGTCATTTAATTTGATTTATGAATGGCCTTCAAGGTCTCTCCAATGTTCCTGTAACTGAGGGTTTCATAACACACATTCTTTATTATAACAGTTCTTCATCGTTCACTAACAGCAAAATCATTGGCAATCTCTCCACTCAGCGCATGTCGTTTAACTAAGTGGTCACAATCAGCACATGGGCAAATTAACACTGCTGAGTTACATCTGCGCTACAGAAATGATGCTTGTCGCCTCATTTGTCCACAGCAGGGACAGCTGTCTTCAACCTGGCTGCTTCTGAAGGCCCAGTACAAGAAGCAGTGAAGAGGGAAGAGGAACAGTCAGCACTGGGGACACACAGGGAGCTCCAGGGCCACTAGCCATGGAAGCCATTTTGACAAATTTTACACAGACGTCACGCTAATGATAACCACTTAGTCCCACGGGAAAAGGACAGAAAAGCAGCAATACAATCAGAGGTTTAGTTTGAAGTGTAAGAGAATATGAGGAGTCTGCTCTATCAGCGTAAAGACACTTTTTTGTGTGTCTTTGCTATTGTTAAGTACAAACTGTCAAGGTTTTACTGGCAGCACTGTGGGTGACTCAGGTATTTGAACAAATAAAGAAATGAGAACTTCTTGCCAGTAACTAAGAAACTGAATTCTACAGAAAGAACAGTAAACATGTATACTACATGTGCTAAATAAAGGATTAAATGTTACACAGTGATGAGAAAATGTTTTCCTTAAATATGTGACAGCAAATAAAAGAAGACTTGATTATGATTATGAATAGTTCATAATAGCTACAATACTGATGCCCTTTTAGTTTCAGAGTATCCTACAACAAGGACTGAGCCTGGTCTAAATAAAACTAAAGCACAGCAAGAACAGCAGGCAGCCATGTGTTTCCAGCTCCACGGGGATGGATAAACAATGGCTACATACATGATAGGAACGTAAACTTCACATTTAGTGAAACTAATACAACCCAATATAACTTTTTATTAATGTGCATGGGGCACTAAGAAGCTTAGCACATGCCATGTCATGGACAATGTCATTTGACATTTTTGGATTGGCTAAATGTTTCATTTTAGAAAAATAAATAAAAGCGCATGCGAAACACCCTCTTCAAGTTCAGCAGTAGCTACATAGTTTTTGGAGGTTGGAAGTTGAGTAGCTGCACAGCAGCAGAGTCACTGACTTGGTCTTCTGGACTCTGGACTGTCCCTGCCTCCACAGCACAGCACAGATGATACTTCCACACTTCAGCCACACAAGAAAATCAGCGGAGAGAGAGCGGAGGAGAGTGATCATTAAAAAGCCAGTGTCCCCTCACCGCGTCCCCTGTTGTGATGCCTTATCAACCTCCAGCTTCCACCACTATTGTTGACAGTTCACATTTCCATTTGAACAATTCTTCATGAACACACTGTAGGTCTACAAGCTTTAAATCCGACTACAGAAACATGTCCTTCCTTTGCCACATAGAGGCTCGTGTGCACAGGGTTCAGTGAAAGTGAAAGTCAAAATCAAGCCTATTGTCACAACAGGAGGGCAAGACACTGCTGCTTAGTCCCATTAGCCCACAGCTACCAGGCTACAAGGCTAGTATCACTACAAGAAAAACTCAATACTTTAATTCAAATGGGTAATGCTTATTAGTTTTATATAGCCTAGTTTTGTCTAGTAGATACAAGGAAAAGAGTTCCACATGTTACCGTTAAATAAAGGTTCAGACCCTGTCCCTCCTTTAATGTGTGTGAATGCAGTTTCATTAAGTGTATCATAAATCACCATGAACATATGCTTTAAATGTATATTAATAATAAGTGGCTTTCAAAATACACGTTCATCAATAGCAAACATGTCATTAACATGTTAAAATAGGTCAAAGTGCTGATAAGTGATAGTGGTTTGTTTAAATATCATTGTCAGTATTATGGTGTGTAGCTTAATATACTTCATATTCAGTATGTGTGAGGCTCAGGTCAGGACTATTTTGCCTTTCACTACAAACCATTTCACTATGTTCTGTGATCTATGACAGAGTTTTAGTTTGGACCCAAATACTATGTATATACACATTTACTTTGCCAAACATGAACAGATTTGTTTTGTGCTAAAAGTTTCTATGGAGAAAGTCGACTATTGACTTTTGTGTAACTTTGTCATTTGACCCTGAGCAACTTGGCAGCACAAGTTTGAGAATGAATATGGTGATGTAGGTAATTGAGAGAAAATGTAGTTGCATGGGAACACTATCTCTTCTGGAAATAAATTAAATCAATGAATTCTAAAAAGTAGGTTTTGAGTTTGTGCCTGAATCATTTTGTCTTTAGACTTCAGAATATACAGCAATAACACTTTATAATGTGTTATTTTTATAAAAATGCTTTTATAAAAGATTTTTTTTATTTTCCAAAGGGTCAAATTGGAATGTGGGGTGAATGTTTTACGGAAAAGTGCTTGAATATAAGGCAATCGATCATCAGTGTAATGCCTACAACATCCCAGTCGGGGTGTTTACATATTTTCTTTTATTATAAACTGTACAAAATAAGTAATTAGCTTTAATATTGTTATGCATGCTGCAGGACAAAATTCATACTTAAACTGTTAGTGTTTTGTGAAGAAAAATTTTGCCCATGAGACAAAAAAAGGAAAGTGTAGTTTGATTGAAGAGGACAGAAGAGCAGTTTGTTGTTTTAAAAGGCCTTTGTAGTGGTGCCTGTAGTCAGATAATGGCAGCTCCCGCTGAGGGGAACATAGGTGCTTCTCTCCAGCACAGCCAGAAGGAGCCACAGGAAAGATTTTTTGTTTTGTATTTTTAATGGGCAAATAATGACAGCAGGCCTGTAAATAAAGAAAGGGACGGGTTTGTCAGTTTTAGTTTGTAGTAGTTTTAGATGCATGATTTGAGAGTTTTGATTATGCATCTCATTTAATAATTTTTAGGTAGCGCATCTGAAGTAAAACATGCCTGGTGAGTAAACCAAGGGAGCAATAAAAACTACTGTTGCCATAACTTCCCAACTAAACTATTTATGGATTAGTCAAATGTAAAGTTTAGAATGACTCATTTATGTTTACAGCATTAAACAAATAGGCACATTGGTTGAAGTCTGCTGTGGTAAAGTTTCATTACAGGTTATTCTTGTCTATATTTTTGCTGATCCAAGTGATGTTCAAACTTGCGCTAGACAACATCTGGCAGCCTCGCTCGTCCAGAAGGTTCTGTCTCTATTTCCTGTCCCGTGAGTGAGGCCCCTGCCAGTCTCCGCCCCCTCCCCCCTGCTCTCCCTCCTTTGCACTGGCCCCTGCTGCAGCTGCACACTGGCACACCTACTCCCCTGTGGTCCGCTCTGGAACCAAACACAGCCCTGGGCCATTGGCAGCCGCTCCTGCAGTTCGGATATTATGACTCCAGCAGACCTTTGGAGATCCTGCTGAGCGGTCACTTATTTTGGGGCTGCTCCCAGATCTGCTCTGTGAATTTTAATTAGAGAAAACCTTTTCAAAGCAGGTCCTTCGATAAATGGACCCTGGGCGGACGTCACGCTACTTTTATAGACCAGTCAAATGCTTTTATTTTATTTAGAAACATTTTGATCAATGCACGAGTAATTGTGTATAAGATGCATGATTGCACAGTTTGTAAATGTGCCAATGACGCACTGTTTGGTCCACTAGACTACATAGGAAATAAACAAATGTCTGTTCTACATTTAGTTCTAATTTTGACTTAGAACTAGACACAACAACAGCATGGACCTTGTAATAGTGGTCCAAGCTCAGATGTACCACCGCTCCACCCCAGGGATGCACCAGTATTGATGAGTTTCAGATGACATCACAACATTCTATATGCCAATATTATTTAATACGCATGAGGTGCAGGTAAAAATAATATTGTTTAACTGTGTTGCACTGTGTTCCATATTCTATCTCCATTTTTACTTGCTAGTCTGTTCCAAAAGACAACTCTGATGCCTTGAGGATGACCTGGGAATGACTGGGAATACTGCCAAATATTATACCAATATACCAAACTCCCAAACAGCCAAACTCCATCCATCCAAACACCAAGCGCCTCTAACAAATTCTCTGCTGTCTCTTTTGGATAATGACAACATGGTATACTCAGTGACTCCAAAAGCTCAGTAATGGACTGGCATCCATGTTGGTGTCTGGATCCAGCCACCAGCAGCAGGGTCCATGTGGCAGAACTGCCCACAGCTGTGCCCAGTGAATCATGTGCTCTCCATCGCTTTAGCTGCTCATGTCCAACTCTGCCTTCTCCAAACACACTGCTATTGGCTTGGCACATACACAGCAATGAGAAAACAAACATTAAGAGTATATACACGACGTGATGCAGCGAGGACTGTACAGGATCACTGAGACCTTCAAAAGAACACATTAGAAAATACAAATTTAAACAAAAAAAATAAGAGTTAATAATGATGTTTTTTTACATCAACATATTGCGGGTTTGTTGGCCCAATGATGAATTGGCATTACTGTTTTAATTTCCAAAGTTTTTCTTACTTAATAAGTTTATATGTGGACTTGATTTTATAATGTGATTTACTTAAGCATTATGCAAGCACTTATCTTTAGTTTGCTTTTTAGTATCAAACTGTAACATATGTACAGCATTATTTTACATTATGGTTTACATATCGTCACCTTCCTAAAATAATCGCCTAAGTCACTTTTTGCCTAAGTTTTCTTTGCCATAATTTATGCCATAATTTCAATTTTGGGGGGAGTTTTTTGTGTTTCCTGAAAAACCTGAAAAAATGACTTATGCGATTATTTTAAGAATGTGTCGATATGTCAGTCAAGTTTTTTTTTTTTTTTTTTGGTCTAAGCTTGTTTTTATTTTAAAAAAATGTCACATTTAAAAATGTGACATTTCATGTCTGATTGAAGACTTTGTGTTGGTAAAATGTGCTATACAAATACACTTCTATATGTTATTACATTGTTTTATGTGGTTTATTTTACATAAGACATCCTCTTCAATATACAGTAAATCTACTTAGGTTTTTTTAACACGTTTCTGGCTTATTCCACATTTAGTCTAAACATCCTCTGATATCTGCAGTGAGGGAATTCTTTTAAGTCTCACCTCATCATTTATGAATGTCTAAAACACAGAAGTCAATAGCCCCGCTCGGTTTTACACAAATCCACTGTAGACACCACCACACCTCGTACACCTTGTACACCTGTGGGCAGATTGGCCCCGACAGGACAAGAGAGGAGGTGATTACTTCATCGGGTACATGGAAAGAAATGTGATATGTGGATTTTGTTTTCTAAGTTGAGAATAGAATAGAATGGCTTTACACATATAAAATGATTGCAAAAATATAACTCCTTGATGTTCCTTGACTTAAATGGTCAGGTGATTTACAGTGGATAATACTGACTTTACACAACATTATGGTCAGAAGTAGTTGTACAGGTGCTTGTATTTCTCTGAGTAACTGAAACACCATATTTTATTCCAACTTGAGTAATATAGTAAACAACCATGTTCTTTATGTGCACAGTATCAATAAATGAGAAAATTATTATGAACTTTACTGCTTCATAATGTTTTATTTGTTTTTGAAAAAAGGTACTGGATGACTGTCCAAATGTATTTGCACCGTACTGAATGAATTGTACTTGGCCCCTGAATCCAACATATATTTCCTTAATGGCCCCTGTTTCACAAAAATCCTAGAACCGCCACTGCCCGCTAGTGGCAAAAGCTGTTTATTATTATAATATTAAATGATTTGGACATGTTGCCTCCCTTCTACAGTCATATGCAAAAGTTTGGGCACCCCTGATCATTTTCAAGATTTTTCTTTATAAATCATTGGTTTTTCAGATCATCAATTTCAGTTAAATATATCATATAGCAGAGGAACACAGTGTTCTTTGAGAAGTGAAATGAAGATTTACAGAACGTGTGCAATAATTACTTAAACAAAAACAGACAGGTGCATAAGTTTGAGCACCCCAACAGAAACATGGCATCAATATTTAGTAGATCCTCCTTTTGCAGAAATGACAGCCTCCAATCGCTTCCTATAGCTTGGATTATGGTTGAAGGTATTTTGGACCAGGAAAATCTTGAAAATTATCAGGGGTGCCCAAACTTTTGCATAGGACTGTATATGACTTAGTTCTTGACTTTATTCAAGGTTTTAATTTACATTAGTATTTAAAATAAAATGCTGAATATCGACTTCCAAATATCGGTTCAGCCAATACTCTGGTTGGACATATAAATCGATGTCATAAGACGATTTACTAACTGATGTTTGACCAGAATGTTTCATAATGGTTGAATTTTTATTTGCACAAAGTTGTTCTGTAGTTACTAGAGGGATACATAACAGTTACATAACATGACTGGGTTGATTTAGTCTATTATTATTAGTCTCTGGTATTCACTGGTACAGGTGGATATTGGGTATTTGCAGAAATACTTAAAACAGAATCATATACATATATCGTACTCTATAATAATTGTATATGTACAGAAAAAGTTCAGCTGGTGCATTTCTAGTTATTTTGAAGGAACAATATCCTTTTACTTGAGTACATTTTTGAACACTCTACCATTAATAGTAGTATGTCAGTATTCACAACTTATTTTTGTACTGAGTCATAATCCATACAAAAGATTTGCGAGCACCGTTCTGATTTGCTGAAAGGTCAACAGCTGAATCCAAAGGCGATTGTATTTGCAGTCACGTCAAATGACAAGGGCAGCCTCATCTTCAACAGTGCACCACCCAATTATTACAACTCACACTGCGTAAGAACACTGCTTTATAGTTTTAAACTGTGCTAAAACCTACTTTGTATTACTCTCCAATGTGTAGACCAGTCACAGGGGGCCCTACTGCATACTTTATTAGCCCATTATGCTTTTACACACACATTAGTGACTCAGTGTATGGCCGTGTGGGGGATATGTGGGCGGGTCCCCGTATGGCCGTGCGCTGGTTACATAATGATAAGCCTGCACATTTTATTTGTTTTCATTGTCCGGACTGGTCATGAACAGCTGCTGACAGTGAATTAGGCTCATTGCTGTCCACATGATGTAAGGCTTGCAATCTCATGAGCAATGTGCCAAAGAGAGAGGAGCTGTGTAAAGAGAGAGAAGAAGCCTTAAGCAGATCTTAGAATGGTTTACCTAATAATAATGAATCAACAAACTCTGCAGGGGCCCCTATTGTTTACTTATACCGTATTTTTCGGGCTATAAAGTGCACCGGATTATAAGGTGCAGTATCAAATAATATGTCAGGTGCTGTCATTGTCCACACATAAGGCGCATTTACGCGTGTCGCATAAATCGAACTTTATTCAGGTCATTTACACTAACTCTCAGTTGTAGCTAACACAAAAATACAAGTTTAACAGTTGGGTGATTTGGGCATCAAACATGCCCGGATCCCTCTCAACATTGTTCAGTTTTAACACAAAAATACAAAACCTGAAATCTGCATGGTAATCATGGCATTTTGGGTCCTTGTACAGCACACGGCAGAACTACCGGTATGTTGCACAGTCGCCCTATATGTCACCAACATATTACTCCTCCTGACTCGCCCAGTAATACGTTATTAGTCGTAATGTGGACAACAAAAAATTGGTTGAAGGTTAGTAAACACAACCAAAGGCGCACTGGATTATAAGGCCACTGTTGATTTTTGAGAAAATATAATGATTTTAGATGCACATATCCCATATGGTGGCATAGATTTTTTTTTTTAAATTATCTAGATTAATCTCATTGACAATT